>JANHFL010007857.1:147674-157740 GCA_032468155.1 Oxyrhabdium leporinum
ACGCTCTTCCGATCTGGGGGGAGGGAGGGAGGGAGGGAGGGAAGGCACTTTTTCCTCCTTTCCGTTTTGTCCTTCTAGTTTTTGTAAGGAAACGATGGGTACATACACCGCCAACGCTGTTTTCCCGGCCACTCATGCTCTGCAAGACAGCTTTATCCAAGCCGAGCTTTAGGCTTGCTCGGTCAAACATCTCTCTTTCGTAGGAGTTTCTTGTGATCAGCCTGTAGACTTTAACTGCCTTGTTTTGGCCAATCCTATGACAACGAGCTTGAGCCTGAGGAAACAGGACATCATCAAAATCCATCAGAAGGATCCCGTCGTAATCAATTCATTGAATTTCCTGTAGCTTAAGCTTAAAACCCACGCGTTGACGTGTGATACCTGCAAATCGTTCTGAGGATTCCAGTCCGAATCGAAAATTATACAAGTGTCAGCTGCCGTTAAATTTATACCTAATCCGCCCGCTCTGGTACAGAGAAGGAAAACGAACCGATCAGAATCCGGCTTGCTGAATCGATCAATGGCAGCCTGACGTAAGTTTCCTCTCACTCTCCCATCGATTCGCTCATACAGGTACCTTGGAAGTGTGGTGAAAAAAGAAAAAAGAAAGCAATGCGAAGAAAGCCCCGTTAGTATTAGAGTCGGACTTCAACGGATCAAATATATCTAAGATTTGATATTTAAGAATCGGCAGGCTTGTCAGCTCAAGCTACGGGCGTTGAAACCCACCCACCTTCAAGCTGTTAAGATTGAGTAACACTGGCATTAAAGGAAAATCCACAGCTGAATATTCACGCACGGCTCAGCACATTAACCAAGCGCACGGAAAAGCACTTAAGGTGAGATCAAGAGGGGTGTTTGCAATGTGGAAAGCTCACCTTTTATGTATTAGGTAATCTTCCAGGATATCAAGGCAACGGACCATCTGAGAGAAGACAAGCACCTTGTGGCCTCCCGCTTTCATTTTTGGGAGAAGTTTATCAATGAGGACTAGTTTCCCAGCAGATTGGATCATTGCTTGCAGGTGAAAATCAGGAGCACTCGGACTATAGGTTTCCCTAAATTCTCCCAAGATTTTTTCCTCGGCGCCTGCGTCCAGGAAAAGCAGAAAAACCAATTTGCGCTGCTGTTTTGTTTCCAAGTACAGAAATAGTATACAATTTTGTCTGGTTTGCGTGAGAAGCACATATCAGAAAGAGGGCAATAAACCCTCCACGATTAGCATAAGGAAATATTTACTGCTGTTCACCATCCTCTGACGCTTTTATGAATGCTTCTCATGCAAACTGTCAGGTGAATCAGCGCTGTTATTGTTCTCAACTTAGAAACATATAATAATGCTATACAAAGCAACATTGTTTGAAGTCGGTTGTAAACAAATGGATTCTTAAGGAGCCCTTTAAGGAAATCATCCTAATTTTGAAGTCAGTAGTGACGACCTTGCTATGAACAAGGCCTAAAGTAAATAAAAAAAGAGGTTGTTGTTTTTTTTAAATATACCTACCTTTGATAAGATACGGGTGATTGCAGCATTTCCTGAGTTCCATCATGGTATTAACTAAGTTGGGCACGTTAGTTTGCCCTGCCCCTTTGGACAAAAATGCAAAGTTTTTCTCTAAAATAGCTCGATAATATTTCTTCTGGATATTTGTTAACTCCACTTCAATAATAGTTTCTTGCTTAGGAGCCAATTTCTTCTCTACGTCTTCTTTCAGTCTTCTTAGCATCATCGGTTTCAGAATAGCTTGCAACTTTTGCACCTACACAAAACATAAACAACTGAAAGCCAAAGAACTAGAATTTACAAAACGTTCGGTCACTACGCAAGGCTGCTTCGAGGTTCAAAGCTAAAAAAAGGCTGCTTGGTGTCACTTTTTGGTAAGAATCACAGATTTCCCCTTTTATTACTATTATTTTTTAAATCATTATAGAAAATAGAATTTTGAAGGGTGGTCCCATGACTGCCATCTATCAATAACACAGCACAGGAAAAAGAGAGCTAAAGATTCAGACAATTAGCTCACTTACAACAGTTCGCTTAGTGACCGTTCGAAGCTACAGCAGCACTGAAAAAAGTGACTCATGGCTGTTTTCACATTTATGACCATCGAAGCATCCCCATGGTCATGTGATCAGAATTCAGACGCTTGGCAACCGACTCACATTTATGACGGTCGCAATGTCCCGGGATCCTGTGATCTCCTTTGGCGACCTCCTGACAAGCAAAGTCAACGAGGGAGCCAGATTCACTTAACAACCGTGTCACTAGCTTAACAACCGCAGTGATTTGCTTACGAACTGTGGCAAGACAGGTCATAAAATGGGACAAAACTCACTTAACAATTAATTTTGGGCTCAGTTTTAGTTGTAAGTTGAGGGCTACCTTACTGCAAGAGCCTGCAAAATTCTTGATTTCCTGAAATTGAAAGGAAATCTGGATATTGTTGGTTGCAAAGTTTTGCTACTTAAAGAAACATGGTAAAAAGCAACTCTTCTAAATCTGTTCCACCTGTGGGCGGAGCCGATGTAGCTTTTTGAACCCAAGGCAACATATTCATTTGCCACAAACTAAGTAAGGAAGTAGGATTCTGCACATATAAAAACTCACATTTTCTACCCATGATTTTTTCCTCTTTATATTTATACAACCAAAATCAAACGACAAGAACGGCAAGAAATTAAAAGTAGTAACATTCCTGAATAACTGTGATGTTCTATAAAGTGTGCTGGGGAGCCCGTGAAATAAATTAATTTATTGCCCTGTGTTGGAATGGGTAACTGATCACATTCTAGTTTCTGAATGTGTATCTTAAAAGTGTCACACAAAAGATTCTATACCTGTTCCTCTGTTTTAAGGTCTCCAAATTCCTGCATGAATGTAGATTCAGCTGGGAATCGCAGAGGTTCGAGGAAGTGAAGAAGGCTGAATAATTCTTCTACAGTATTTTGCAGGGGTGTGCCGGTCAATAGCACCTTATGCTCCTAAAGAGGTGTGTGCAAAACACATTTGACAAGAAGTTATAAAGAGTATTTTACTGTAACAGGAACAATAAGAGAAAAATATAGACTCAGAGAATAACAGAGTTGGAATAACATTGCTTCTTGTCCTGCCTTCTGGTGCTTTGGAGAATAGCTTGACCCCCTCTTCTTTGGGGCAGCCCCTCAAATATTGGAAGACTGCTCTCATGTCACCCCTGGTCCTTCTTTTCATCAAACTAGACATACCCAATTCCTGCAACCATTCTTCATGTTTTATCCTCACAAGCCAATTTATAAATTTACACATGTAGGTTAATACATATGCCAATTTATAAATAGTTATTTTAGCAACCTTTTGTTTTTAAGTAATCTCATTGTATGCCAACGATCACAAAATACCTTTTGAGCAACAAAACAAATGGCATGTAGTAGAAAAAAAGATGGCTTAATGAGTTTAAAGTTCAAGAGAACCTAGGCTATATTGCAAACATAAGAGATCCATGCAAGGTATTATTAAAGTTATATAGAGGCAAAGTTATAAAATAAAGTCCCTTCCTGATTTGTAAGCTGCAAAATAACAATACATATTTTGAGGGTGTGTAAATTCAACTCATGAGCATTCCAGCTCCCATTATGGTTTTGGAAAGAAGCAGTGAGCAACAATAAAACAACCAACTCAAGCTAAGAATCAAAAGTATCCCTTGATTTGGAGTTTAGCATTCTGCTTTCTGTGCGTATTCATCTTTCTTGATATGAGTCATATCTCATTACATTACAGAATGAATACTCACAAGATTCATGAGTTTGAGTCCCTCCAGAAGTTTGCAGTTTCTATTCTTCAATCGGTGTGCTTCATCAATAATAACACAACGCCATTCAATTGCATTGAGTTCGGGACAGCCCCCAAGAATCATTTCGAAAGTAGTGATAATGGCCTGGAACTTGTAGGTATCCCTAATGATGCGGCCCTGGGAGAATATAAATGAAAGCAAAACACAGTTTGCCACCTTATTGCAAACTTCCCATTTTTCACTGCATCCGTCAGTGAAGTTAATGGCTGGATGAGCAGGGAAGCTTTTTAAATTAGGCTGCCCTCTAATGAAGAACTGTATCAAAATTTACATGCCAAAACCGCTCTCTTTTGCAGCACATACGTGGATAATAAACTGATACACAAGAGAAGGAAACCAAACATTCAAAAGGAGGTTGGTATAAAAAATTATCGGGTACTTAGGAGCCAGGACTTGGCAGCACAAGGAAAGAACAGCCTGTGACTTAACAGGCGGCCATCAACACACCAATCAACAAGCAAAATGGCACACACAACCAAGCACCACATAAATATTACGCATAGAGTAGTCCAAAGCACACATTCTGGTAGTTCCCTGAGAACAGCCTCCAGCACGAGTCTAAAAGCTCAGAAGATTAAACCTCTGGACCTGGTAACTGACCCAGATTCGATCCTATAAATTATCTCCGTTTAAGTGCATCTAAATTCTCAAGATGTCAAATATCTAGGTAAAGTATTTGGCAAGCCTAATCGGGGCATCTCTAAAAACAATTCTACAGGTTTTCATTTTTCAGGCTCGGAGACCCCTGCGCTATGCCATACATATACATCCACTCGCCGTGTTGGTTACTGTGTAGAATTCAGTGCAGAGAGTTACCTGTGAGTCCCTGAAATACATCTCATAGCGCTGTATCATTTGCCTACTAATCATGCTTCCGTGATAGACCACGACATTAAGATCGGCCCAGGTGCGGAACTCCCTTTCCCAGTTGGTGATGGTTGACAGCGGAGCAATGATCAAGAAGGGTCCTCTTATACCGTTCAGAAGGATCTCGTAGAGGAATGTTATCGATTGGATGGTTTTGCCAAGGCCCATTTCGTCTGCTAAAATGCAGTTTTGTCTGAAAACACAAGTACGATTTGTCGGTAGGACCATCAAGAGGAATATAGACAGAATACAGAATACCAGAGGTGGAAGGGAGCTTGGAGGCCTTCTAGCCTAACTCCCTGCTCAAGGAGGAAACTCTACACAATTCCAGATAAATGGCTGTCCAATCTCTTCTTAAAGACCTCCAAGGATGGAGCGCCCACAAGTTCTTGGTTAATTGTTCTGTTAATTCTAGGTTGGATCTCTAGTTAATGATTTTCCACCCGTTATTTCTTGCCCTTATCCTCTGCTGCTTTGGAGAATAGGTTGACCCCTCTTCTCTGTGACAGCTCTTCTAATATTGGAAGACTCCTGTCATGTCACCCTTAATCCTTTTCTTCATTAGACTGGACTAAAGGAGATTTGTTAGAATAAAATATCTATGCTAGATTTTGAAGCATAGTTATTAACTGTAGCTAAAAAGTAGGGATGAATTTGTGCTTGTTCTTATCCCGTGTGTACTAATTTTAATCATATCCCATTTTATTATTTTTGGTGCATCCGACAGTATTTCAAACCAGGAATACTTGCAACTTACTTTAGAAGCAGCAATAAGATCAACATTACTTTGACTGGTTTAGAGAACATACCTATTATACCAATTGAAAAGAAGCCAGTTGAGACCTTCTAATTGGTATTCCCTGAGTTGGTTGCCATTTTTATAATCCCTGGACAGTTCTATTTTCTTCCATGAATTAGGAGAAGGGCGATCCTTGGAAATAAAATACAAAATGAAACGTCTTTGAAATTATCCACTAGAAGAAAAAAAAAAAAGCAAAAAAATGTATGGGGGAGGAAGGGAAGGACTATGAAGAATATATCCCTCTAAATCTGGGACACGTAGACTAGCTTCTGAAATACAGTTGCTGAACTATGCACATTTATACAAATAACTTGTAAGAAATTAGTCTTGAGTCTTTGTTTTTTTCATCGGGGGTGGTGGTGAGGGATGGGGAGGGAGAGACAGAGACAGAGACAAGAGACAGAGAGAGAGGAGACACTCCATCAGGGTCTTATAATCCAATTCAATCCAACCCATTCCTTATTTTATCCTCATCGTCAGAGACCAGACAAGAGATTTCTATATTTTACTTATCTGAAGGAGCTGAGATGGGTTTTTCCAACTCAAACGAAACTCATGATACTATTTCTAGTAATATTTCTCAGTAGAATGGTGAGTTATCTCTAGTTATCTTACCAATCGTCTTGAATCAAGCCTTAAAGCTTGCAGCTGTTCAAATTCTTCTATTTTTCCTTGGTCTACATCTTCTTTCAATTCCCAGGTGCTGTCTTCATATGGCAAGGAGCACCACTTTACTAAATAGTAAGTAACATGCTGCAGTGGGGGGGAAAAATTACTTGGGTTATCCACTCAATCATCAGTGCTCTCATGTATAATTACTGAGTATAAATCTTCATTAGATGCATTGAGCTTCCTTTCCCCATCATTTTTCTTTTTTCTTTCCTACCACTCAGTTCTCGATGTTCTGAATATTACATTTGTTATTTACCTATTTATTCTGTCCTACATTTTATTTCTATAGCTCAGAGCTAATAATCTGAAATAAATATATATATATATATATGGGTCATGTACATATCAGCGTATATGTGTGTCAGTTTCCCAGCCCTTGATTTATATATGACTTTTTTTTTTCCTTTCAAATTATACCTCTCCAGTGTCTTTATCTTCACAAAAGGAGACTTCTAAAACCCGGTCTACTTCAATATAATCAGGATTAAAAGGTTCTTCCTCCATCTAAAAATTAAAATAGGGTTATAAATATGTATATTTTATTTACCTGAACAAGATAACGCAGTGGTGAGCTTGAATACAGACTGCTATGCACCGTGATGGATTCATATTACTGACTGTACCCAAATTATTAATAGCATGCCGTGAAAAAAAATATGTTCCCTTCCCTTTTTAAAAGGAAAAATCCATTTATAACATTCGATTGCTAAAAATGAACCGTGCAAATATGTTCTTTGCTAAATCAACACCCAAACTATAACACAGGGGTCCCCAATTTCTGGTCCATGGAGGCCAGAGTGTGCCAAAAACTGGTTGACGCAAACAACTGAAGCCCCATCCGTGGGATGCAGGCAGCACGCCCCCTCCGGTCCACGGAAAAACCTCTTTCCACGGAACCGGTCTCTGGTGCTCAAAAGGTGGGGAGACGCTGCCATTACACCACAAAGAGCAAATTGCATAAAGCCCTAGCAATCAATACATTAATTAGTTTACGAAGATTTCTGGGTGGAATTTGATAGATACTCACATCTGCAAAAAAATGGGCTCTCTGTGCTTGCCTCAGCTTGAAACGTTTGATTTTCTGCTGGATTCTTTTGTCCTTTAAAAGCTGCTGCTCTGTGGCCCATTCACAGTGGAGGTAGGAGCTAGCGTTACAAAAGGGTGTGGAAAGGGTATTATTGCGAGCACAGGTTTTTATGCAATCTTTTACGACATTAAGACAGCTTGTGCAACGAAAAGTGAAGTTTGGTTTTTTGGGCTAGAATTACATTCTGGAGATTTTATTTAGAGCATTTATTTCCTTGTTCTTGAACTCTGGAGTGTAGTCAAAGGGCAAACATAAAATAGCTCACCCTTATTTTAGTATTAGATCTCTACTACAACATGCACAGGATAGGAAATTCCAAGCTATGGGTCTGTCTCATAAGCAGGAATAAAACATTCTCCTTCTACTTGCTAATTGCTAGTGTAATATTGAGACAGTTCTACATGGCCAAAGGAATTTCAGAACCGACAATTCTGTTCTATGGTTGCCTGACTTTTTTTTAAAAAAATTATAAACTCCAGTACAAAAGTATGCTATTAATTTCGATAAACACTCCAAGATGTAGAACTCCTTCGTACAGCCTTATCATTTTAATTAGATGTGATCAAGTAGTCCACCAAAATAGCAATTTAACTACAATACTTACTAGTTTTTGTATTTAACAAAAAATTCTTCTGCTTCTGACGCGGTCCCAGGAATCTGAAAATGTACATCATATACCCTGTTTAATACGCATTTACACATTGTATTTCAATTCTGAATTTAAAAACTCATGAATACCTCCATTATTTTACTCACTTCTTTTTTTACAATTCTGGAAGATAAAATTTTATCTACGATTGCTGCATCTTCTTCACTTGGATTCTCCTGTTTAGATGAAAATATGAACAACATTTTAATCATACAAGAATTATCCCCATCAGGGATGCCGGAGAAGCAATTACTTAGCAACTAAAACGTTGTGAGTGTGCATTAGGATTGTCTCACAGTTTCTACCTGATGATTCAGTAAGTGTGGCAAATAAAATCCTAGGCACAAAATTCTGTTTGTATTCTTCCTTTCAGTGAACTAGGCAGATACTCATATATTTTGTTTTGACAACACAAGGATATTCTGACAACAGCGAACTCCCACAGCAGTGGAACAGCTAAGTGTGCACATTGTGTATCCGGCCCACAAAAGGTCCTCTGAGTAAAAGGATTTGGAGAGCACCCAGAGCGCAATGCACCACGTATTGTTCTCATATACCTAGCGCTCACCAAAGTGGGATTATAGCTAACTCATCGTAACCGGCTGCTTCTCAGAGTTGTTCCTGAAATCATACTGGGGCTCCCTAGTGCAACATAAGAAGTGTTGACTACAGTATCACACTACAAAGAATTTGACAACATGTATCTGTAGTCGTTGTTGCCTAGGTAGAGAAACCCCTCAAACCTGTCCCTCAAGCATATATATAGCATATATATGGAGAACTGCAAGACGTAAACTGCCCAGTTAAGATTTTACTTACTACAAATAATTGTAAAGGTTGCTCAGCCGGCAAAGGAGAAGAATTTTTTTTAATTTTTACAGAAACTTTGGTTTCTTCCTCTGATTGCTTTCCTTCGCCTTCTTCGGCATATTTCTTCCTTTTAACTTGACGATTCGATCTTCTCTTCTACAATAGGTAGAAGGACATGATCTTAACCCATGATCTGCAATCATTTTCTTTCTCTCTTTTTTTTTTAGGGGTTGGGGGTAGGACAGGCTGACCCTGAGTTAATTTTTTTTTAAAAAGACTGCTTTTAAAAAAAAAAATACCTGTGAACTTCCGTCTTTGAAGGGTTGCTGAGTTGTCTGTTTAGCATCTGACATTTCATCTGAGGAATCATTTTTTCTCTTCTGTTTTTTACCCAGTGTAATAATAAGCTTGCTGTTTTGAGACAAGAGACACGGTTACCAGTGCACAAAACTCAAGCCAGGATGGGAATATGAAACGTCAAGTCACATTAAAAACTTTTCTTACTATTATTAAAAATGTTTTTCTTACTATTATTAAAATTAAAGTGCTTGGTGAGTTTAATCTCTGAAAGTATTATTATTATTATTATTATTTTGTAGAGAACAAATTGAAGGAGGAAATCATTGTTTGCTCCTAGAAACACTAAATATTTTACATATAAAAATCCCTGAAACAAAAATAAATGTAATGGACGTACATTATATATGATTATTATTATTATTTACTCACAGTCTAGAGTAAGCACAGCATAACATTTCAGGTTGACAGTTTGAGTTTCAGATAACCAAGTAACATAGAAATGATTTCATTACTAACAACGACGACTTCATAAATGCAGAGGGAAATTATATTCTAATGCAACAGCATTAATTACATTTCTGCATTTATACTCAAAAGGTTACAGAAAAGAGAGCAATATTAATCTCATCCCATCTCATTTTTAATCAGAGGGCTGCGGAGACATATAATTTTCCATATTTAAAATCTGACAAATGCCGCTTTTCATTGCATTTTAAAAATATTCACAATGTGATTACAATCCAACCCCAATTTAGATAAAGAGATGTCCTCAGATGCATACTTTACATATTGTAGATTGGATAATTACACACCATGTAGAACTGAAAACTGCTTTTGAACAGACCTTTCTGTTGATCCAAAGCCCTAATGTCGTCATAATTTGGCTTTATTTTATATACTGTAAATGAATATATATTCATTTGTTGCAACTAATACTGTAGTTGCAGCAAAAGAGTATCACATATAATGTATTTTTACATTATGACTGTGGTGGGGGGGGGGGGGGGGGGGGGGGGGGGGGGGGGGGGGGGGGGGGGGGGGGGGGGGGG
>JANHFL010007857.1:159673-176438 GCA_032468155.1 Oxyrhabdium leporinum
GACAGACAGACAGACAGACAGACAGACAGACAGACAGACAGACTGACTGACTGACTGACTGACTGACTGACTGACTGCATACAATACCATAGAAAACATTTATTACTAGATTTATATGCTCCTCGAATTACCAGGCGGTGGATAGTTCAAAACTGGGCTACTATAGGCTTAATCAACATAAAGTTTGCAGGATGTATCTACTTTTTAAACCCCTGATATAATTTTTCACTGCTATTTCAAATCTTCAACACTGTCTGGGTTGGATCATCGCCATCATCACCCGAATTAAAGTCCTACTGAAAACAACAATCGACGGGTAGGGCATAAAGGAAAAGGTGAGCCAACTTACCTGATTTTTGCCCTCTCTTTAGTTTTGGAAGAGCCAGTTTTGGGCTTCCTGCTTTCTTTGTCTTTTGGTTTGGATTTAGCTTTCCTCCCTTTTTTTTCTTCTCTCCCCTCTGCTGAAACACTTGGGAAGTTTTCTGGACTCATGACTCTGGGGATGTTTCTCTCCCCTCTCTCTTTTGCTTTGGCTATCGCCTCGGATATGATGCGATTGGCTTTCTCCTGCTTGCTCTCGGATTCCGCTTTTTTCTTCTGTTTCTTCTCCAGCACTGATTTCACCTGGGTATTCTGCAGCTTAGCGTGTACCCCGGAACTATCCGCTTTCTTGGCAGAGGGGGGCTGCAAGGGGAGAAAAAGAATAGAGGTTACTCGTCTTAGATAAAGCTACGGATGCAGTCAAAATCTCAGGCCAGCAAGGATTGCTCCCAAATAAAGGTAGACCACCACGGAGCCCAACATTTCTTCTGTGGTTAAGTGAGTTTTGCCCCATGTTACGACCTTTTTTGTTGTTGTTAAAGTGAATCGCTGCAGTTGTTAAGTTAGTAAGCCGGTTCTTAAGTGAATCTGGCATCCCCCATGGACTCTGCCTGTCAAAAAAAGGGGACCGCATGACCTTGGAACACCACAACGGTCGTAACTGTGAGTCATTTGCCAAGCGTCTGAATTTTGATCCCAGGAGCACGGGGATGCTACCAAGGTCGTAAGGGTGAACAAGGGGCATAAGTCACTTTTTTCCCCCCCAGTGACATTGTAACTTTGAACGGTCACTAAACGAAGTGTTGTAAGTCGAGGACTCCCTGCGAGTGAGTCCAGCACGGAATTAAAAATTCTAGGCACATTTACGCAGAATAAATGTGTTCTAAGGGACTTGCTTGCTTCCAAGTTTAGAAGCGCAGTTCGACGACGCTATTTGTAGTGGAGGTGAGGAAAAGCGGTGGATTGTTGGCCACCTCCAAAACTTTCCACACCTGAATCAGCCATGAAGGGAAAGGTGGTTAGCAGTATCTCATCTCTTGTTCTGGCGGCTCTTTTTAAAACTCCCTCTCTCGTTCACTGCGTTAAGATAGCAGAAAGGCCTTTTCAAAGAACGTAGGATTTTCAGCAGTGAAAGGATATTCTGTTCCCATCTTGTTTTTCCTCCATGCGGTGGATCAGGAGGCCAGAACTGTTTCTAGATGGTAGGCATCTAGAACTACATCGGATGCTTGCATGCCGATTCAACCAAAAGGAAGCGTTTGAATCGCATCACAGATTTGCTAAAAGTCATTTTTAATCGATCGTTTCATTATGATTAAAAAAAAGTATCATAAAAACGGGATTGGTGGAAATCATATTCCTGAAGAGAAAAAAAAAATCCAATACTTAAGACTTCTCTGCAACATTTAGGGGAAAAAAGGATAGGTAACTTCAGTTGCAAGAAAATGACTTCATATGAGGCCCGGTTTATTTTGTGCAATAAAAACAAGCATCGACACGTTAAAAGGCAGATAACGTTTTTAAGTATTTTTCCTCCATTGCAAATGGTAGTCAGACTTAAATATAAAAGCAGAGTTGCAAATCACTGCGTCAAAACAATGAAGCCCAAACGTATTTTGGGTTTTACAATTTTTGACTTTGGAATCCAAAAATCCTGTTGCATAAAAATGTGCAGGCTTTGAAATCTTCAGAAGCTGGAGGATTAGTGAGCGTGCACAGATTCAGAGCACAACACAAGGGTCTAGTTTCCAGTGTTCAATCACAATTGTGGGTGGGCCAGTATAGCATTCCTGCTGCAACTGCATTTATCCATATTCTCCATTTTACTTCTTGCTTCCTTCTTTTCTGCTCTATTTCACCTGAATCATACATTTACCTCTGCAGGCCCACTCATGTTTTCATTGCCGTGCATACAAAAATACAAAGGTATTTTAAATATATGTTTTGTACAACTGCTTCCTAGTGATTCTCATTACCTTCTCCCTTGCATTTTTAAACGGAATAACAAAATTTCTTAACAGCACTTTTTCCTATCGGAACAAGCAGAATACGGTAGTATAAAGAACTCCAGCGAAAGGAGCACTAGTACATAATGCCCTGTTCTAGGCGCTGAATTAAGTTAAGGATATACCGATGAAGCATCAAGAAAAATCACACACTTACATAACACGCAAGTTAACGTCATAACACAATCTGTACGTAAAGCATTGTTTTACATTCAGACACAAGGCATTTGGGTCGAATAGACTTTCCCTGCAACGCTACGCCTTTTACACTTAGATGATCCCCATCAATAAGTTATGAAAATACCCTTTGTTTAAAATTTCACGTATAGCTGATTCACAGGAAGCAGTTCAACAGTCCCTTTTGTCTGACCGTTGTTTCTAAATGTACCCAGATTGAAATGCCTGATTGCAGCATAAACAATTACAGCAGCTTTTTCTGAGACTGCATGGAAGACAGTTTAAAAAAAAGCACAATGCAAGGAATGGAAAGAATTTCCTATCCAAACAGGGGGGAGGAGAGAGAGAGAAAGAGAAAGAGGGGGGTGGGGAAAGAGAGAGAGAGAGAGACAGATAAAGAGATAATAATGATGTTATGTTCTCACCCATAAATGTGCCTCTCACTACAGCAAAGGGGAAAGTCAGGAATTTCCAAGTGCATTTTCAGGACAATTCCCGTTCGCTTCACTGGATACATTTTTGGTCCTACAAGAGCCTCATCCAAGCCTTAACCCACAGCGCTGCGGCACCAGGGAGAAAGCGGGGCTTATGGTAACTCAGTAAAATGCCATCTCAAGGCCAGCGAGCTACAACAAAAATCTCCCAGATTCTAGAAAACAGCAACAAGCTCAAGATGGCGATACAGGCACGACTCCCGTAGCAGCAGCAGCCAGTAATAAGGAAGGTTATTCAATCCCATTAGCCTTTTAGCCCAAAGAACCCCTCCTCCTCCCACTCATTCAAGCTTTCACTTACCCTTCCTCTTGGCCTCTTCACTGAAGACATTTTTGGCATGAGACAAAAGGTTGCCCTCGGGTTTTCCACCACCCGAGGAGGTAGGTTGCGTTCAAGGGAATGGCATTGAAAGAAGATTGCTGAATGGCCTATTTAAGCCAGCCAAGAGCCAAGGCAGACACAGCCTTCCGCAAACAGACATTGTGATTTATCAACATATTTTCTCCCTGGACTGGCATTTAAGTCTCCTTCCTCTGCTAGACAAGTATACCCTCGGCCATCCCCGGGGCGACAGGCTCTCAAAAATAGCTCCTGAGCAGAGGAGCTAGCTTCCCAGGAAACACCAAAAGAAACGAATGCACAAAGCATCAAAATGCATCGGCGGCGTGAATATTAGAGATGTCGTTAAAAAAATACCGACTCCTTCTGCGGAAGTAGGCCAGCAGATGGTGCTACCAGTTATTATTCCATTAGACTCTGCAATTTAACCCTCCGTGGGCTGTTCTTCCCTACATGTGGCAGAAGAGTTAACTCTTCATCCTTCCACCTTCAGCAGGAGCTGAAAGAATATGTCCTTTTATGGGTGACGTATATAAGGAGCGTTTAAAAGTGACGAATAACTATTTCGGCGGAATCCTGTCATTGTTTTACTAGATGAGTTATTTTTGTAACTATTATTGCACAATATTCTACGATCAGATTTTAACTTGATGGTTTTAGAACGAGTTTATAGAGTATCACTTTGAACTGGTGTTTAAACTCAGTTTCTTACACCTTGTCTAATCCAAAATTCATCTTCTATCTTTTTTTTCATTCTATGATATTTGGGGACAAATTAGGTAGTCAAGAATATTCCCTAAAGTATCATCCTCACATTTTGGTCCAGGAAGGAAATAAAATATTTATAATTATCATAGTGGCAAAAGAGTTTGAAGCCATGGATTTACTTAAATATTAAGAGCAAAAGGTTTTAAAAATCATTTTTGGGTTGATCAATATTGATTATGTCTTACTAATATGGAATTGAATGAAGACATCATTAGCATCTACAAGTGATTTGCTGCTGAAGCCATGGTTTTATTTATACATCACTCTAACCTAGAATTTAAGAATTTTGGCTTCGAGTGAATAAATGAACTTCCTTCCTCTACAAACAAACCAAGAAAACTCCAGGGCAGGTTTAGTTAGCATAATTTGTTACATCCTAACTACCTAAAAATCAAAACCAATGAACAAACCACAGGTTCGGATTCCAACTTGCTGGAATAAGCACAAGCCAGAGATTTCAATGTAGATAACACTAAATCAGTCGGTTTTACACCATTGCAATACTGTGGAAAAGGACAAGGATCATATGACATTTCGGATGAACATCAAAGTCTTTTCTTGTTTAGCCCAAAGTAATAATATGAAGGCAATCATAGTCTTGCTTATAGCCCAGGAAATCTTCCACAAAGCATGGTATTGTCTACTTTGAAGAAATATTTCTTTCAGATCTGCATCATCATAATACTCACGATAGCAAAGCCACGTTTAAATATGAAAAAGATGAAAAGAGTGGAAAATAAATTGCAAGATCATACTATGGAAAGAGAAGATCACAAAGCCCAATGCAGAAGGAATGCTGTAAACAGTATTTAAAGAGTTACATACACTATTTATGAAGCCAGTGGAACTATTGAAGTTAACATATTTTCCTTAAATGGTTGCAGTGATAAAGAATAAGGCTGATGTTGACCAAATGACATAGAAATACATAAAAAAAAATAAACTTTTCAAATTCCCCAATCGTGGAGGTTGAATTTAAAAATGTACAACAATCTTAACAAATTCATTCCTTTGTAAAATAGGACACTTCTATTCATTGTTTATTAAATACTTCTAGGGAATAATGAAATGCATTCAGATTCAGAGAATTCTTAAGTATATTTTCAAGCAAAAGTTTAATGAATTTAACAGTATTTGCTTTCAAATAATTGTTTCAGTATTGTGGTAGAAAACAGGTTCAAGGGATAAAAAAGACAAGACAAGTTCAGAAAAAAAAGGGGGAATCAGAAATAACTAGATGGTCATATCTGATGCTTATTTCAGCTGAACCCATAATTGGCATACAGTCTCAAGAGGGTTGCCTGGCCTGGCCTATTGATTCTCATGAACTAATTTTGGAAGAAATGTCATGTGCAGATTAAAACATAGTGCAATATATAGACTTTATATACCTCAATCATTTCATTTAGTGGGAGCTTTAACAAACAAAGATATCAACAGACAGCACTACTTCATGAAGTAAGAGATAAGTGATTGAATTTGTTGGGTTCATGATAAACAATGTTATTATGGCAATACACTACAATAAATATCAGGCTCACATACACTCCCTTTCTCTTCTCCACTGAGCACAAGTTCGTCCTTCAATACATGGCAAACTATATTCCATTTTAAGGATGGTTTCAGACTTGCCAATTATATACTATGGTTTCTGCAGCTGGCTTGTTTCAATGTATCATAATTAAGATTCAATACAGTTGAAAGTTCTGTAGTTCAAAACTACGATTAATAAAAAATAGTAATAATTCACATGATTAGAAAAAGAAAAGCAAAAAAAAAAAAGAGGTGAGAAAGAAAGAGTCCAAGGTTTGTTAGAGATTGCTCTCATCACTGCCAGGGCATTTTTTAGGAATGTGGACTTCAACTAGCAGAATTCACAACAATTATCATGTTGGATGGGACACCTGGGAATTCACACACCTTATGTATGTTTTTATAATCACTGTATAAAAGGTGTTTTATACATATCACTGTACCTCTGTTTCAGAAAATTATTCCTCAACAGAATTATGTTAAATCTCAATTCAGAGGTGACTTTGACTTCTGCTTAAGTCTGACTTTGATCCCAGAGCATTACTCTTTAGATATACTGCCATGAACCGCAAATTCCAACTTATTATGCTCCCTTTTCCCACTGCTTCCTGGAATCCACTTCCTGTTTATACTTTGCTTTAAGGAGGAACAGAGGACGCCAAGAGCATGAAAACTACTGTTAATGACTCTGCTTTCAGTTACCCAGTTTCCTGGCAGTGGAAAGCAGCTTCTGCAGCGCAGGACAAGTCATAGCTAG
This sequence comes from Oxyrhabdium leporinum, assembly GCA_032468155.1. NCBI lineage: Eukaryota > Metazoa > Chordata > Lepidosauria > Squamata > Cyclocoridae > Oxyrhabdium > Oxyrhabdium leporinum. The sequence continues at coordinate 166,070 of JANHFL010007857.1, forward strand.
GCTCGTATTTCAATTTTAGCTGCCAGTTCAGGACAAGAAAACTTTCCCCTAATGCATAACTGGCAACAGAGAGAACCACTGTCTTGAGAATTCCAAAAGTAATATATTCATAAAAATCCATGTCAATTTTTTTGCAATACATTTATACTGCAATGGCTAACGTGTACATATCAAGAGACTTTGGCATCTGTTCACTTTTGAGCAAAGTAATATTATGCAAATTATGCAAATTTATTTCTCTCTCCCCTAGATAACCTAGACCTTTCTCTGTATGTCTTCACAATAACAAACTGGTACTAAAAAAAATAACACACATTATACAACATATAAAGGCTTAAATTACTAATGGGTAACTTAATCCATTAATTTCAATAGTCCTACTCTAAGTGTGACCTAGTCTGGATCCTATATATTCTTAGTGATTTATCGGCCATCTTATGCATCCTTCTTTTGCAAACAAAAATATTTAAGTATTCCTACCACATTCATATATGATTTTATCTAGAGGCATTGTTTGCTTAATATTTTATTAAAGTCTTTAAAAAGTACATGCATTAAGACAATAACACTGACTAAATCATTAGCTTTGTGTATCTGATATTCAGAAGAAATCAATACAGATGCTAATGCCTGCTCAAATCATTAAACAATTAGAAAACTTGTGATTTGTAGTGGCCATCCAAGGAACAGAGAAGTTATATAATTTAAGACTTCTAAAAAAAACACCATACCCCTGATTTTTAGTGAGAAAGCATTGCCTCTAGGACAAGACTTCAGAGACATGTTCTCAAGGTATCCTGTGGCATATTTCAAAATAAAAATGTGCATACAATATTCCATCTGCATAGTTCTATACTACCCAGGATTATATTGTCTAAAAATGAACTATTGATACTAAAGGGAGTATTTATTTATTTACTAAATTGCACTAGTAACTGACTGAAAATCAATAGAAAGTGGACTAAAAATTCCAAGGTCAACTGGAATACTGGAAAAGCAGCATTTCAATCAATTCATCCACATATACAACCTGTTTATGTGTTAGCTGATATTATGGTTAAAAAGCTGTATGTGCAAGATCAAAAAAGTATGTACCTGAACAAAAATATTTCTAAGAGAGATTTGCCTGGGAGGCATCTAAAAACTTTTAGTGCATTTGATTATAATATCAATTTGTTGTTTTATTTCTTCCAGTTTACATCACAAAGCTCAACAGTTGGCAAAACTGAAAGTACAAATAGTAATTACAATCTGTCAAGTCACATAGATCAAATTTAAAAATGTGTTTTGCAAAATGTGGCAGAAAACTAGTTTCTGAAATGGACATTCATTTTAATTTCTTATGCTGTTTGGTATTTATTCCACCACAGATAATGCAGGCATAAACATATTTCATGACGGTTACTAATTAGTTCTGATCTTGCCAGTTAGTGTTGGCCAATAGCATCGTAAAGAATAAACTTTATGGCACGGCACAATACTGCTCTTCAACAGTCCCAAAGGTGCTTCTTCCAAAGGCAACTGGGCTTTCTTTGTCGTCCGTGAAGATGTTTCGCTCCTTATCCAAGAAGCTTCTCCAGTTCTGACTTTCAGCTCAGCCACTTCAGTGGCCCCGGGGTCATTTCAATCAGAACGGAAGAAGCTCCTTGGACGAGAAGTGAAACGTCTTCAGGGACAATTGAAGGAAGTCCAGTTGCCTCTTGAAAAAGCACCTTGGGGACAACCAGGACCTGGAGGACGGAGAATCTCCGTAGACACTCAGCAACGGTTCTGTTACTTACCTGGGCTTCAGCACTGACGTTCTGCTCTGGCTGATGTAGATTAGAACCAGGAGGACACCAAGGATGGTTGCAGTTTGGAGACTGAGTCTGAAGGAGGTTGGTTTGTGGGACAAGGCGCTGTTCCAGATGATGTTCTAAATCATTACTCGGGGCATCCTGAACAAAGGCAGTTTCATCAAACTGGGGAAGGAGATCTTCCTGGAGAAGGGCTTCCGGGTCGAGTTCTGTAAATGATGCACTTTGAGACTCCACCTGACGGAGCAAATTCTCATCCAAAGACGAAAAACCATTGCCCTCTATGGGATCACTGAAGTGGCTTAGCTGGGGACCAGGACCAGGAGGGGTAGAAAAATTCATGTTCACCGCGGATAGTTTGGAACTGCTGAAGGTGCCCTGAGGTTGTGCCGAGTGCAACCCGTGGAAATTATTTGAAGTCAGTGATGTACTTGAATTGAGGAGGCTGTCTGAATCTTCTTGTTTGGTCCCTCTTCGAGTTGCAAAGGCATCGCTTCCAGAAAAGTCAGGGAGGGGGTGAGCTTGCTGGCTGACAGAAAGAGTTGCGGAAGATTGAAGAAGGCTGGAAGGAGAGATCTGGTTGCTGTTGTAGGGAAAAGGAGGAGAAAACTGTGGGCTGATCGAGCATGACGTGATGGCAGGAGAGGGCCCGTCGTAGCTTCCTTCTTGATTGCCACAGAAGTGGGGGGAGCTATTCCTACTCTGGGAAAAGGATGGCATAGAGACAGAGGGTTGTGATTTGGATACGTCAACGGCTTGGGAGGGATGGGGAACGTTAGTTCTACATGACACAGGCCCATTCACCTCCAGGAAACCGTCAGGCTGGTTCCGAGGGGTCTCTCCGGCGTTCATGCTTGGCGGCAACTGCAACGAGGCACACGGATGATGATGCTGTTCGCTGGCCTGAAATAAGGCAAAACTGTGGTGTGCTACAAAGCTTTTGTTTTGCTGCATAGACGGCGTGGGTCCTTGGTGGAAGGGGGATCCATTCTGGTTAGAGATGCTGCTCGAGGTTTGGTGGCCCCACATCGGACTCCCATCGGCTACGTCGTCAGGAAACAATCCGTTCGTTGGAGTTGGTGGATGGACAGGAGAGCAACCGAAGTCGGAATGAGGGGACAAAACGTTTTCGACCGGGCTACTGAAGGACTGACTGACTTGAAGTTTCAGAGAGTCATACTGGTTGAGATGCTCGTAATCGTTCATCTTTTGCTGAGTTGGAGCCTCCTGAACGTGGTTCAAAGAATCGATCTGCAAAGGCTCAAACTCTGCACCCAAGTTCAACTCATCAACCAGGGAAACAGGCCCAGTTTGTACAAAGGCATCATCTGATAAACCTTCCAAGGTATCGCTAAAAAGATTGGCATCATCAAAAAAATCCATCATAGGGTCTGTCATCTTGATAACAGCTGTGTTATTTTGCCACTACCACAAATGGAGTTAGCGAGTCTCACGGCAGCACACAAAGTATTTTTTCCAGTGGGAAGCACTTCATCTAAGCCATGTTGACATCCACCAGCATTTTTGTAGAAAGAAGATCTTGAAGTGTTTTAAATATCCTAGGTAAGAAGAGGGGGGGAAAAGCAGTTAAATAGTTTGGAATATATTTCAATTACTAGGTGTTACATTTTTAATCATATCTATTAGGTGACATTTAAATACCAAACGGACCTTGACTTCCAACTCTTCCTAGCACAGTACAAGATAAACATACTCCCTTTCCCTCTCTGAATTTCCTATTTTCTTTTCTTCTCTTTGATATAATAAAAATAAAAATGATAAAGTAAAAAAGGTCCTTATACAATAAACGTACTTTAAACCTATTACTTAAATTTGTTTTGTTCAAGTTTTGATACATTTCCCAAACAATGCATACTAATAGCTTTTTGTCCTAAATTTTGTTGTGAGCTGCCCAAAATTATTGAGAGTTGGACAGCATACAAGTTTTATACAAATGAACATAATCCAAAATATCTGGTTCCACAAAATGATTTTCAAAGCAATTGTGAACTTTAAGGCTTATGTCTTTTTATTGGTATAAAAGTAAAGTAGGCAAGCTCAATTAAATTCTCCCAAATTCTGAGAAAACGTAGCTGCAGATGGGATAAAATATATTCCTTAGGGACGTGGAAAATAAATGTCAGTGTGGTTGAAGGAATGGAGAATGTAGAATAACATATTGCTTTAACTTTACTTATCATGCTTGATTTTAATATTTTGCCCCAGTTCCTTCTTTTCCACGGTGATGTTATATTTTACTGAAATACGTTCACTAGAAAATATATGTTCGGTTTAAGGTGAGTAGGTTCATATACAATACTAAGCCATAATAGTTACTTGGTTTTGTCTTTGCACGTTATATGAATTCATTCAGAGTCCAAACACATTAATACTGTAATTGAAAGTGTAAACACTTTCTGATAACTTCTTGCTGGCATGTTTCTACGTATACTTTTATATATGAATATATGTATTTATGTTCTTCTTTACTTTCTCTTTTTCCGCTCTGGGTATTGAGGGAGATACAATGTTTTGGTTCTTGCTCTTCTGGCGGCCTCAACCATTGTTATTTGATGTTGTGGCAGGGTGTCTTTGATGTTGTCTGTCTTCTTCTGGGTCTGCCTCGTGTTCTTGAACCTTCTCCTCTTTTTATATATGCCCCCTACGGTATGGAATCCCACAACGTCTTCCCCAGGTGAGCAAACCACTCTATTTGCTGTTTTTGTATGTAGTTTAAGATTAGTTCTATTGCCAATTCTTTCTCTGATAGCCTCATTTTTTATTTCATCCCTTCTGGTCATGCCAGCAGCATTCCTCAAATATGTTTTTATACATGTAAAAATTACATAAAATATAACTTTGCGCAGCTTCAAACATAGATTGAAACTCTAATAAATGAAGAATTTAATTATGAATTTAATAAGAAAAAAAAAACATCCTTACCCATTAATACATAGCACATTTTGTTACAAAAGTTTTACTTAGTCCTGGGGAAAAATTGGTCCCTGATGTAATTGAGTAGCATTACAGATCTGAAAGATAAACAATAGTTTTAATCAATTCAGTTCTAGTATAATACCTTCTTAGAGTCCTGAAAATTTGCTGTATGAAAAATGTTAGGATGAAAATACAAAATCTGGACATGAGAGCAAGGCATCGAGGCACTGCACAGTTCTGCAAATATAAACAATTCTGAAACATTAGTTCTGGTATCATGTTTTATCATATCGCACTGGTGAAAAAGCTATTACTTTAATCTCATTAACAATGCATATCCCAGTGCTACCAATTTTAAGTACTTCTTAATTAAAGCACATTTTAATTAAACAAAGCAAACATTGCTTCCAGCAAAACTATCTAACACCATGGCCCTATAAACGATTCAAGACACAATTTAACTTTTAACACAGAAACACCAAGATCAAGAATATTTTGGAGATTTAGAGCTCCCATTAGAGCTGTTTGATTAAACTCTCACTCTAGCTTTAAGGCAAGGCTATGGAGCTACTACGATTTGTAAATTCTGGTCAAAAAGCATCCACTGATTAATGCTAAACTCCGTATGATCTAATACTATACCACAAGCCATTGTTGAAACTGGGTGGAATGGGAAAGAATCTCTAAGCAACAGCACAGGCAGTGCTGGTGTCTATTCACGGTGTATCCACTATATCAGTATTTCTGAACCTCAGCCGCTTTAAGATGCAAGGGCTTCAACTCCCAGAATGCCTCAGCAATGGCTGGGGCATTCTGGGAATACGATATCTTAAAGTGGCTGAGGTTGAGAAACACTGCATTAGATCATTCTTTTCCAGAAAAACTTTTCATGACTTAATTGTGCACCCAACCGCTTTAATCAGGAAGTGTTTGGGCTCATGAAGGTACCTCCCACCTAAAATTCTGCAGATTTTTACTCCCTTGCTTCACACCTCTGCTATTCCAAATCATTTTCCTAGTCCCCAAGAGCAGATTCTCAGGGTCTACAAGAATTATGGAGAAGGAACTTTGGAAAAACCCACGCTGTTCCCCACTTGATGAGATCCAATAGCACATGTCATGTTTTGATCTTAACCTTAATAAACCTTATTAATATTTTGACAGTAACTGAATAACCTATTAATTAGACAATGATCAGATTTTCTGGATCTTAATAAATATACTCAGGAGATAAATCTGTTTTCGTGCAGCAGGGATTTGTTTGTTTCTGGTCCCCTCAGAGACAATTTTCAGAATTGTCCCAGAATAAGGCCTCTATCAAAACTAGGTTTTACAGCTGGAGGGATCATAAATAGAATTTGTGTACCAAGGTTTGAGATATCTCAAGTGTGTAGTGCTTTCTTTGTCAAAGGTGAACATGGATAAACATCTTACTGATCCCTATAAACTCTGTCCCTCTGAGGAGGCAGTATTTGGCTAACTGCTTGAAGACAAAGAGCAAACCTATTTCATTTTGGGACAAACAAAATCGGAACATAGGACTGTTATGGACATAGCCAAAGTATCTCAATGTTCTAAGTCCTCTCAGTAGGATTTAGGTCAATTATCCAAGGAGAAGAGACATTTCATATATACTGTAGGTTCTGGAGCAAAACAACAACAAAAACAAGCACCCTCTTACCATTTGGTACACAAACTGATTCCCTTTTGCAGGTTGCACTGACGCACCGGAGTTGATTGAAAAAAACCTTTCTTCTAGCAATATTACCTGGACAGCAGAACTGAGAAGATGAGGAAAAAATACCAAGCATTAGTAAGGCAGAACTGCCACAGAGCCAAGCTTTAAATGAGTTAAACACCACCGATAAACCAATGAGTTCTTATGGAATTTGCAGTATGTGAATGCTGTAAGTAAATGTTCTATTGTTTTGTTTGCATTAACTTTTATACTTGCAACAGTTTTATACTCTTGATATGGTTAAATGACTAAATCAATAAAGTTTCTACTAGTAGCATTGTAATAAATAAACAAACAAACAAATAAACAAACAAACAGTCACACCTGTAAGATATTAGCAGATTGCAAAAAACTTATCCTAGATATATCATTTACTATTAAAGTCCAAAGAAGTTAAAATCATAACATTTTTCATTACGGTAGACCCTATAAACTCTATTATGGAACAGATTACAATGGGAGATTTGAGACAGGAAAAAACAACAGCTAAGTCTTCATTCAATATGTTTACGAGATAAAAAATAATTTATTCAAGTTATAGAGATGAAAATCTATTAGACAGGACTAAAGAGAAATTAACTCATAGAGAATAAAAATACAAATGGTTACCAGGAGCTATATACTACTCAAATTCTGCTATTTGTCCATTTGCAACCTTCATGTGGGCAAAACAGGCCACTTATACGTCAACAATTTTTCAATCAACCTGCCTCAAATGGGCTAACGAAAAAAATGTGCCTAAAATCCAGGATCCATTATTCCCATGGGATTAAATTTTGGCAAGGTTGGGGCCTGTTTAGTGCCACTGTGTGCTCATCCACGGTCAGGAGATTATCATTTCAAACTCTCCCTTCCAGTTTAATTAGAAAATTAATGGAGAAGCTGGCAGAAAATTGGAGGTTACCCCCACCTCCACTGCTTTTTTGCCTGCCCAGGTAATTCTGTTCTGTCTGAAACATTTCTGAAATGATCACCCAATGGGTTGTCTAATACAAGGGTCTCCAACCCTGGCAACTTTACAACTTGTGGATATCAACTCCCAGAATTCCTCAGCCAGCCATGCTGCCTGAGGAATTCTGGGAGCTGAAGTTGAATTGAAGATCCCTGGTCTAGTATATCACATTCATACTGAAGGTAAGAGAAGAATCAGCACTGCTTAGGACAATGTGGTTAGATTACAGTGAAAGCAACCCCAATGAAGAAATATTGATAAGAAGGATGAAAGTGAGGCACACAGGAAATAGATGGCAAGGATTATTTCTGAAAACTAATTACTAGTATGAGAGTAGACTAATCAAGGATGATCCTAGACAATTATCACGTGGGCAGTTTACGCTCTCCAGATCATCTGTATTGTACGCTTTTATTCTATACTTCCCCAATTTGTGTTTGTTAGAAAGGATCTGAAAACTTCTGTTACTGGCGTTTCTGACCCAAACATTTTTTGTTATGGTAATGGAAGATCACAATTAGGTACGTATTAATTATAAAACATCACAAACTAAACAGGGCAGTCACACTGCTTACAGTACAAGTATTATATTTATAATATACCCAGATGCTGGAAGTGGAGAAAATAAGTTAGTCCAATAGGCAAACTTAATAGGGATATGCAACATACCTCAACTTCAAAACAGGTTGTCCTGATCTTATTGGAAGTGTTTTAATCATTCCAGAAGAATTATAAAACAACAGTTTTGAAATGGAAACACAACCATTTCAAGTTTGAAACATGTCCAGTAAGGACAGGACAGAGTAGGAACACTTGGCAAGAATGGAACAGCTGTTTCAAACTTTTTGAACTGGGAACAGATTACTTCAAACTCAAAATGGATTAATTTTGAGCTTGAATGTTTGTATTATATTATTTAATGACATGGTAAATATGCTACCGGTAACTACCGTACTTCGTAACACACTGATCTGTCAAAATGAGAATTCACTAAGGCTATGATGGCAAGCTGCAGTGGATTTTAAGAGGGCTTGTTTGTCCTTTTTTACCTATTGCAAACTAATTTTCATCTATTAATGAAATAGCCACAGTACTGTATTAATAGGAACTAAACCAAATCTATGCAACTTTGACTTTAAAACGGTGGGTCTGCCTACACTGGATTACTATGTATTGATCAAATGAAAAACCAGAAGAGATGTTAAACTATATATTTTACTTACAAAGTTAGCAGGCCCTGATAGACTGAATTATCTGTTGAAATGTAACAGACATTTTATCTGACTGCTAATTTAAGTGATTGACTCTAACCAGCCGAGAAGCAACGAGAGACAGAAATAAAGCAAGTCTTGAAGAAGTTTTCTTTACAGAAACTTATGCAAATAAAATATGAAAAAAAAATCACTCCTGCTCTATTTCCCCGAGATCTTTTAACTTTTATAACTTACAGAACACTAACCACGGTTTAGAAAAGGACCAACCTTTTCACTGTATATGACAACTTGCACGGAAGAAGTAATTTAATATGAAACTGATAGGTACGGACATAAACAAGCAGCCCCCAGTTATTTAGTGATGCACAAGACTAGATATGTTTTCTCTTGCCATAGTGTAACAGTGCTGCAGCCTTCCAGAGCAACCTTTGGTTTACAGCTATTCCTCTGGCTCTGCAGTCTCTGCTCTACTGATGGTGTGGCCACAGCCATCACTAGATAGTTTTAAAAGGTAGTTAGAAGAGATTATTGTTCATACTTGAAATAATCATATTTAAAGGAATCATCTCCCGCTTAAAGTAAGCGGATCTTTAGCCAAAGTATCCAACTCTTCCATATAAGCTAAAATTATGAAGCATAAAAGGTTGCATCAGACAAAATATTAAGGCCACAATATGAGCAGATGTCTTAGAAAACATATATAATTATCAGAGTTCTGTAAAAACAATACTACAAAACAACTTTAGATTAATTTACTTATTGAAGACCTGAACAGTGCACAGGTGACCATATGCAAAAAGCTGTAAAATGGGCATATATATGAAGGACATTATGTCACTTTCAGTAAATAGACACTGAAAATATGAATCATATGAAATCTCACTATTTCCATATAATGTTCTTGAACAACTTTTAGATTTTACATTTTGTAATACATTATCCACTATGTTAAAAAAAAATTGCACATTGAGGGATGACATTATGAAATCCGACATTATTCCAACTGGTTCACTTCGATACATCTTCTGCAAGCTGAAGCGTAGCCTCTCATTTTTGTGTGTGTACCATCCAACCTTTACGAAACTATCTCCAACTGTTCAGTTCTTCGATGCTTCTCTAACAAGCTGGACCAAAATGAACCTCTGCAGTCTCTTATTTTTGCTTAACTATATTAAACACTTATTATGAAAAACAAAAACAAAACTTAATTTCCCTCTTGATTTTTGAAAAGCAAGATACAGCACCAACTTGCAAGCCTTATGTATGCTACAACTTTTTCCCCCTCAACATTTGCCTTTGTCCTCTGTTTAGATAATTCACTGAATCAATTTGTTGCACCCACATCTGGATTCCGTTAACTGCTGCCTTTTTCTATCTATACTAACAACCATAGAGAAATGGGGAACAAGTCACAATGAAGAAAAAAAGCTATCCTATTGTAGTGATAAAGGTGCTGGACTTAAGACTGGGGAAACCCAGGATCAAGTCCTCCTTGAACCATGGAGTTCACTGGTGATTTGGGGCCAGTCATAATCTCTCATCCAACATCCCTCATAGAGTTGCTTCTGTGGGGATAAAATTAAGGAAAATCTACATATAAGATGCCTTGACCCATCTGAGAAAAGGCAGGACGTCAGTGCAACAGAGGATGAAGAAATATGCAGTAGTGCAATTTGATTTAAAAAGAAATAATAAACTTGAGCAAACTATTATAGCGTCAGATCTTCTACCA
>JANHFL010007858.1:0-13949 GCA_032468155.1 Oxyrhabdium leporinum
CCCACCCACCCCGCCCCTCCTGCACCTCCTGCACCTCCCCACCCGTCCTAGATGTCTCCATGCGGCCCGTTGTGGATGCAGGTAAGGGCAGGGCATGCGTAGAGACTTGGGGAGGGAGAAAAACAGGCCTCCTGGAAGATTGAGAAGGCTGGAAACGGACCTGTTTCCAGTCTCCGGAGAGCCTCCGAAGTCCGGGGAGGCCGTTTTTGCCTTCCCGGAGGCTCGAGAAAAACCTCCGGACCCCGGGGAAGGCAAAACCATCCGCCCTGCCGTGGTGCAGGAGGCCGACTAGGCCATGCCCACCATGCCCACGGCCACCCAGAAACCGGGCAGCAAACCCATTGCTGACGTTTTTGAATCCCACCCCTGGTCAGAATTACCAGTTCTCTAGAACTGGACCGAACCAGCAGCAGCCCACCACTGGTTGAGTTCCCTACCGAGGGGAAAGAAGCTCCTTCTTAAATGTGGTAAAGTGTGGGAAGGGGAGAAAGAGCTTTAAAATACCAGGTGGGGTGTGCTTTACCAGCAGAACCTGAATAGCCTATGGTAAACTGATACGGGTTACAAATATTTCATAGACTGGAAACACACTGAAAAAATCCTTACAGTTTTCTCCAAGTACTTGCTTAAACACGCACACACTGTTGCAATATCAAGTTTATTTACCAGCAGTTCAAAATTCACGTTTGCAATTTACAGTGTCAGAGTCAGACCATGTTTACAACTATGGGTGGTTCTGGGAATTTCAAAAACATTTTCTAGTTGATACTAAGTCAATTTTAAAGGGAGAAAGAGTGGAATTTGAGACTCTTTTCCAAAGGTTGATGCTTTCCCTTCTCTATTGTCAATATTGATGAGGTAAGCGTGTGCATGATTCAGAAAGTAAAAATGCGATGCAAATGCTGAGTCAAAAGAACTAGGAGTCTGCTTGGAAACCTGCCCAATATTTACCTTGGTCAGCCTCGGAAAAGCAGTTTTCAGAGCCACACGGAACATCCTTCGCTTAGCATTTTTTTAGGAGAAACATTTTAAAATCCCACTAACAGAATAAACTTGTCCAGTGGATCCAGGGAATGAAAATGGTTCTCAATATGCTACTATATTTGGGATAGATATACTTAGGTCAGGGGTGGTGAACAATAGCCCCCTTTATGACTTGTGGACTTCAACTCCCAGAATTCCCCTGGGAGTTGAAGTCCACAAGTCATAAAGGGAGCCATCATTCCCCACTTCTGACCTAGATGTTGAATTTACAGTAAGGGGGAAAGAAACAATTTAATGCTGAGTAAGATGCAAAGGATTCATTTTTAGATTGTTTATTTTTACAAGGATAAGCATAATCATTTGTAATCTGCAGTTGAGGCCTACTCTATATTTCGTTTTGTATTCAGGCCTATGTGTAATTGTCTGAGAAATCATTGTTTTACAACTTTATGAGCAATGGCCCATGAGGTTATGGATTGCATGGACTTGTCTCGGTTTGTGCTAAAATCACCCCTTGTGGTTTTTATTAATTTCAAATTAATAACAGAAAGACAAGATCAAGATAAATTGCATTTATGCATGATGGTCCCGCTTTCTGAATGACGTACAGGTACAGATCGTTGTCGCTCATTTATTGTCAGGCACAAAAAACCAGGAACACTCACTGAGTTCAAAGCAAAGAAAAATTTATTATCATTTCCTCCACACAAGAATCTAGTCAACTAATGGTCAAAGCTAATTTGGTGCTAGATAAGAGTCTACAGAATTCATGGGGAGGCTGGACATAGGTCTTTTGTGGCTGTGCAATGATTCCGAATTGATGACATGTTTAACCCCGCCTTCCAGATCAGTCTGCTCATTTTTCACATCTATAGCTCCTATCAGGACTTGTGCTATTGATTTTGAAGCCCTTTTTCCAGTTTGGAAACCCTTAATATACATTTTCAAGCTACCCATTAAACAATAAACTCACCGAGTAAGTTGTACCTGCACAGTCTGCTACTCAAGGCTGACACTAACTCAATATCTTATGCATATGCCACTGAGTAAATGTGTTGTGGAAATACGGTCTCTGTTGACACTTTTTACAGATATAACATTGGCCTTTGTGATCTACCCACAGTTTGAAACCTCTGGATTGTTTACAACTGATAAAAGCTTGGCCTGAGGAAAAGTAGAATATTTTTCAACTTCAGAATTTGCAATGGGTGTCACCTCTCATTTCAATCCAATCTGGCCATAAAAGAAACTTGGTCTACAAAATCTGGTTTACCAAACTCTAGATAACCATTAGGTGGTAGCAAAGAGATTCAGGAAATTCCTTCCCCCCACCCCCTTTTTTTTTCCTTTCTTTTTTGCTGCCAGATACTAGTCATTTGGACTTTTTCTGTCCAAATCTGATAGTTCTAATGGAATACCACTGGACTAAATAAAACAGACATTTAGAATCAGACATTCCATCAGAAGATTCTTTCTACAAAATCCTCTTTCCCTGTGTGTGGTGTGTGCAATCTATTCCTTAGCATAAAACATTAGGATCTTCCAGATTTTTATGAAAAGACCGAAAAAACCCCCAGGCTGTTTTAAAGAATGGCGGAGGTTGTTACTGCACATGTAATTATGCAACATCTGAAATATATTTTTCAAATGATTTCCAGACCATGCATCACTCTAAGATTATATATAAACTATGCTCTCCACGTAAGGTGTTTATGTAAGGTTACAATTTACGGGGAGTTTAAATTAAAACCGGCACGTATAAATGCAGATATTATTCTTTTCCATGAAAAGCTTTTTCATGTGTTGATGGTATAGGAAATAAAGACAAAAAGCCTGGCAAGAGGTCATATTTGGGTTTTCCTGGGCATGACTTTGATCCCGAGGAAATCTCTGGGAAAGGTTGTATTATGTGTTTTCCATGTCTTCCTTGGTGAGGCAAGGGATGGTCAAGAAAGTTGGCACCAGGAGCTTGGAGGACATCGTGTTCACTCAAAATTGGAACGTGATAGACAAAGTCCACACTGCTATGATGGAAAGAAGGATGGACGCTGAATGAATCTTGCTCTTCTGAGGATCCGCTTTCTTCTCTTCTACACACAGTGTCATTACACCTGTAATGATGGTGGTGGCAGTGATGGTCAAATTTAGGAAACCTCTCATAAGGCTGTCGGTGGTGATCATCTGGCTTAAAAGGAAAATGTCGGGGAGGTGGAAGCCCAGGAGGTGGGGGTGGATATTTACGAGGAGAAAAATAATGGGGACTCCAAGGAGGAGGAGGAGGAGGATATTGAGATCTTGGGGAAGGGGGAATGCCAGGACGTTCCTCTTGGATCTGTTCAGATGTATGGTTGACCCTGGGACCTGCAGGATCAGCTTGATAATGGCCAAGAATTTGTGGGTCTTTATACTCATGGAGGTGTCCATGATGGTGAGGATGATGGTGATGAGGATGATGATGATGATGATGATGATGACGATGATGATGACGATGATGATGATGACGATAATGGTGAGGGTGATGATGATGGTGGTGGGAATGATGATGTTTATGTTGCAGATGTCTACATTCATGTCCAGTTACATTGCAATGATGATGGTCTTCTCCTGAATCATGGTGGAAGTGGTAATGGCAGATGCTGAGTTTCTTTGCAGAGGAAGTTCAAAGGACAAGCCACCATTTATGAATGTATGGAACACAGATGAGAATTAGAAAAAAAGAAACCAAGTTATTGTTATTATTATTATTATTATATCTAATTTATATACCTCCCCATTCCGGAGACTCGGGGCGGTTCACAACAACTATTTAAAACATTGTATTCTAAAATTTTAAAAACCCTTTAAAAACCCTTTAAATACTGCTTGAGCAGGGGGTTGGACTGGATGACCTACAAGGTCCCTTCCAACTCTGTTATTTTATTCTATTTCATTCCAACCTTTTCTCAACACCTGGATTGCCTTTACAAGCCATGAGAGCATCACTCAGGGAGAACTGAGGATGATAGATCTGGGATCAATGAATCATTGTGATCATCAAAGCATCTCTAATCGGTAGCTCTCTACCTGCTTGATTTTGGCTTTTCTCAATGAAGACCTACATCTGTCTCTGTTAAATTTCATTCTGCTACTCCGAATCATTTCTTGTTTCAATTTGATCAATGTTCGCTCTAATATGTTATCCAAGTCCTTAACTATGGAGTCATTGAACAATATTGAAATGTTGAACAATTGAGATCCCAAACCCACATTACTCAGGGAATAAGGAATCATCGATTGATTGATATTGACTTGATTGAAATTTCTACAACAGGGATCTTGGAGTCCTTGTGGACAGCCAATTAAATATGAGCCAACAGTGTGAGAGGGCAGCAAAAAAAGCCAATGCAATCCTAAATTGTATTGACAAAGGGATACAATCAAGATCACATGAGGTACTAATACCACTCTATAAAGCCTTAGTAAGAGTACTGCATCCAGTTTTGGTCCACACAATATGAAAAAGATGTTGAGACTCTGGAAAGAGTGCAGAGAAGAGCAACAAAGATGAAGATTAAAACAAAGGATAAACGGTTGCAGGAACTGGGCATGGCTAGTCTAGGGAAGAGAAGGACCAGGGGAGACAGGAGAGTGGACTTCCAATACTTGGGGGGCTGCCACAGAGAGAAGGGGGTCAAGCTATTCTCCAAGGCACCTGGAGGCCAGACAAGGAATAATGGATGGAAACCAATCAAGGAGAGATTCAACCTGAAAATAAGGAGGAATTTCCTGACAGTGAGAACAATCAACCACTGGAACAGAAGTTGCCTTCAGAAGTTGTGGGAGCTTCATCCCTGGAAGCTTTTAAGAAGAGACTGGACTGCCATCTGTCAGAAATGGTGTAGGGTCTCCTGCTTGGATAGGGGTTTGGACTAGATGACCTACAAAGTCCCTTCCATTTCTGTTATTCTGTTATTCTGACTCCCTGGATGACTCAGGAAGTAAAAACTCAGGGGGAAAAAAAGAAAAAGGAATAAAACAAGAAAGGGGTCAGAAAAACCCAGAGAAAATGGCCAACGAAACATACCCACATACCCACACAACTCTCAGAAAAAGCTTTATCCACCCTAGCCAAAAGTCTGGGAGAAGGGCCAGACCTTCAAGGCCTCCAAAACATTAGATGAGAACATTGTGAGAACATTTGTCAAGCCAGCTACAGGTCTACTTAATGACTGTCAGACCCACCAAGTAGACCTCAAGAAAAATCAATTCCACAAGAAGAGTAACTCTTCTTTTATTGAGAGTAGCTATAATAATAGAATCTGGAACATCTGGTGTGTTGTATGCATCCCCTAACTTACATCAACGTGAACTAGCAAGACATCTCCTGATTTGGACCCAAGGTGTTTTGACCTCCTCACTTTCTCCATCAAGGTCATCTGCCTTACTTTCTACAATAACCAAAGTACCGAGCCCCCACATTCAAATAATGACTTCATAAAAGCTTCCCTTTTTGTTTTAATGGATGTGTGGAAAGGAAGGAAGCTGTGGATCATTGGACAAATTACGGCAGGAAGAATGGCAAGAAATTCCTGCGCATCCCTTAACGGCCATTAAAGGTCCATCTATGGAAAATTCTCCCAAATGTTGTCTCTTGTTTGAAGGAATGCATCGAACAAACGTTCAATCCAAGGGAAAGAAAGAAAGAAAGAAAGAAAGAAAGAAAGAAAGAAAGAAAGAAAGAAAGAAAGAAAGAAAGAAAGAAGAATTAGGGATGTATGACATGATAGCACTATTCCAGTATTTGGGAGGCTGCCAAAAAGAAGAAAGGGTCAACTGATTTTCCAAAGCACCAGAAGGCCAGAGAAGAAAGAATGAATGGAAACTAAATCAAGGAGAGAAGCAACCTGGAATTAAGGAGAAACTTCCTAACAGCGAGGACAATTAACCGGTGGAACTCCTTGCCACCAGAAATCGTGGGAGCTCCATCACTGGAGGTTTTTAAGAAGAGACTAGAAATGATATAGGGTCTCCTGCTTGAGCAGGGGCTAGACTAGAAGACCTCCAAGGTCCCTTCCCGTTCATTCTAGTCTATATCTATTCTAGAATTGGGTACTAGGAAACCAGTGCAGGAGGGTATCCGGAGGCCTGTCACTGGTGCTGAATTTCCTGCCTGTTATAAAGTTGAAAACTCCATGATTTATTTTGACTCTTAAGATATTGATGGTATATAAAATAGAATGTTTTTTTTAAGGGGAAAAATTTGGAGGGTATTTCTCTCGACAGAGCTGTTCAACTGCTTATGCTTCTTCTTTAATAACCGTCTATCTGCGTTGCAGTTTGCTCTTGATACCGTTAAATAACAAGTATATCGTTTCAAATACATATTCAAAAATACCAGATTATATTCGTATAATCTGAACAGGTGGCTGTTATAGCCATGTTTGTGGCTTCTGACATCATTGTAAGACACAATGTTCATTCTGATTATTCCTACTGAGGTTTGTTCTTCCATCTGCCTGATAATTACAATTTTAAGGATATTTTCTACCAATTTATTCAATAGCAGATGTTGGCCTGAGCCTATAATTTCCCGGTTTTCCTCTGAAACTACCGATACATCTCTATCAGTTACAAGAGGTGATCTCTATTAATCTCAAAGCCCTCAGAATAAAAGGTATCAAATCACTGCAATAAATTTGAAGGACACCTTCAAAAGCCCTCTTCTGCAATTGGCTTTTCCATTTTTGTCTACGGAATCTTGGACCATTAAACTGATCGTGTTAGAAACCAATACGAGTCGGATGTAACCACCATCCATCTGAATTTAGTCATCCGGTGAAGGGAATTTATTTACATTTTAAACCACATTTTCATCTTCCTTGAGAGTATTTATAGCTGGGGTGGCTGCATTTTCTAATCTGCTCCCGACACATATTAGACCCCTGTCAAAAGACAAAATGGATGCCCCATGGAAGATTGAAATAGGGGTCAAACCGAAGTATGTTTCTTGTTGTTGAGTTGGTATCTCAAATGCCCAGCACTCCTTGGCTTGAGGTGTTAATCACTCAAGAACACGCCATGTGTGTTGGCCGAGGGCCCCGCTTCTCCATATATTTTGATTAATTCTGTGGGTTTCCTACTTATGCCTGGCCCAGCTCTACATGAGAGAAGCTGCTAAGCACAACTGGTATGATAAGGCTGAGGAGAAGAAGCCGATCGGAGATATTTGTCCATCTGTCTTCTAAGTCTGACAGGGAAGAATTCCGTCCTTGCATTGCGGTATTTGAAAAACGAGACAGGATAAACTTCATAAGGATGAAAAGAACACATGGTGGGCAATTGAGATACCACCAATAAAAGAGATTTGTGGTCATGACATGTTTGACTTGATGTCATTCAGACTTCATCAGTGTCTTAAGAAGATTTGGGGGAGGGAAATGCAAAAATTGAAATCTGTGCAATGGTAATAATACATGCGTCTAGTGTAGGCCACTGTTTCTCAAACGTGAGAACTTCTAAGATGCGTGGACTTCAACTTGCAGAATTCCCCAGTCAGCCACGCTGGCTGGGACATTCTGGGAGCTGAAGTCCACGCATCTTAAAGTTCTCACGTTTGAGAAACACTGATGTAATGATAGTCCACAAATACCTGCATCTATTGCTTCTCGCGAAGTAACTGGCTGACCTATCTGTCTCACAATCGTTTCGTTCTCACAATCGGTTCTCTTGAAGTAACTCATTAGCACCTGTGCCTTTCAACTACCTCTAAGCTCTCAGTATCGGAGAGGTCAAACAAGACATCCCACCTGTTTATACCTGTAAGAAAAAATATTGACGGACTCAGAATTGAAGAAACAATTGAAAGGGCTAGAGTCATTTCACAGAACTAACTGGTCCGATACTCCGTGGATTTGATTAACCTGTCCAATTAATGATGACGCCTTAGGAAGAAAAAAAAATACTAATGACTTCATCATTCTGCTAAGAAATTGGTTAAACACCAGCTGTTCCTGCGTTAAGAACCTCTGACGGATGGGCAACGCATGCTTACCAACAGGCTGTCTACTACTTAAAATGGCCGACCGCGTTCTGCTTTCTCCAGCTGACCAACTGCTGAAGCCATGAAAAGCCAACTTTTAATGAACTGTTGACACCGCATGTTTTTGATCTACAGCCTGTTTCCAGCAGTTGATGAAAACTTCACAGAGCTTCAGAGGTTTTGTCAGCTCGAGAAAGGAGAACACGGTCGGCCATCTTTAACAACAGACGATCTGTTTGTGTGTACAAGTTCCGACTTACGTACAAATTCACCTTAAGCACAGACTTAGCCTTCTTCACCCGAGGACTTGCCTGTGTTGCAAGTATTTTATTTATTTTTTTAAAGTCCATATTAATTTGAGGAAAAGAAATTAGCAATCCTACGCAATCCCTAAGAACGGGAAGCGAACATTATTTCTCCCAGGCAGCGGAACAGATTGTGTCTTGGTGGCATGACTGCATGTTTCTGAGTCATCCTGAGCGCAAAATGTGCTTTTCTAAATTGCATACTTTTTAAAATGAATTGTTAAATTGTCCGGAGTTGAGTGGTGACTGGGTGGCCACATGAATGTAAACAAGAAATACATCCAATGTGGGTCAGTTACCAGGATTAGAGGGTTTTGTCTTCCGAGTTGTCGGACTCGTGCTGGAGTCCATCCTCAGCAGAGTGTGCACTGTTCTGTCTGTGTGATATTTATATTGTGCCTATATGTGCCCTGCCATACATAAAAAAACATTTTGGAAGCTATAGAATGCAGATCTGCAAGTAGGCATTGCATACCGCCCAGAGGCTACCATGAGAGGACAAATTAGGCATGGTAAAAATTGCTTGGAAGTGGGAGATACCCTCAATGTAATCTACAAGATCGCCTGCATAGATTGCCCCTGGGATTATGTAGGGAAGGAAGCTAACCACCAGATTGCAAGAACACAACTGAATGGTCAGACGAGGAGACCCAAACTCATTGGTAGCCTCACATTGCAACGAACAAGGACATACATTCAATTTTGCAGCTACTAAGATTGTCGGCCGAGCAGGGACAAAAACAGCCAGGGAAGTGATTGAAGCTTGGGAAACAGTTCCCTCGTCAGTCCACAGGAGGGCTGATTTATCTTCAAGTACTTAGAAGGTGAAGGCTGGGCAAAACAAGCAAAGTCAACGACTTAAAAGCCAGCCATCAACACACCCCAATCTACATCTAAAAAGCCTTACAACAGGCACTATAAACATCGCACAGAGAACAACACACACTCTACTAAAGAGAAGTTCCCTGGAGATGGGTTCCGGCACAAGTCGCAAAGCTCAGAAGTCAAACACTCTGGTTCCGGTGACCGGCCCAGATGGGATCCTCCAACATTATCCTGGGACACGTAGATTCGCCTTCCTTTGTAACCGATACATAAATTAATCAGAGACTGCAGGGAGAATCGAAAGAGACGACATGGCCTAAACATTTAAGCCTTACCTCTTTTCATGAGAGTTGGTGTCACCCACATGTAGAAAGAGGCAGGTGACATTGTAGCACCACAAGGAGCCTCTTGGTTATAGTTATAGTTATAGTGTGTGAATGTGCACGCACACAAACACTTGGTTTATGGGCGATCTATTTTTATCCATAGCAATGCAAGAAGTCCAGCTCACAGCATTATTTTCAGATTTAATATCTAAATGTCTTTTTCCCAGCTTATAAACAGTCCTCAACTTACAACAGTTTGCTTCAAAGTTACAACGGCACAGAAAACAAGTAACTTATAGCCGTTTTTCACTCTTATGACCATGGCAGCATCCCCATGGTCCCATGATCAAAATTCAGACCTTTGGCAACTGGTTCATATTTATGACGAATGTGATCCCCTTTTGTGACCTTCTGACAAGCAAAGTCAACAGAGAAGACAGATTCACTTAACATCCGTGTTACTAACCTTAACTGCAGTGATTCACTTAACAACTGTGGCAAGAATGGTCGTCAAATGAGGCAAACAAATCCCTTAACCAATGTCTCACTTAACAGCATACATTTTGGGCTCAAATTGGGGGTCATACGTCAAGAGCTACCTGAATTTGACTTCAGGACTAAGTTAAGCTTTTGCAGTGGGAATCAAAAAAAAAACCACGACATTAAAACAGCTTTGCTCATATATGCTTTGATTTGCTCGTAATTATTTATTGAGATCTTCATAAACATCCTTCATCCTTCATCTTTGTCAACAAATAAGATGGTGGCCTTTAGCTGGCTCTTTCAGAGAGCTATGACATGATTCTTGTGGCAATATTACTACGCCTTCAAATGCATTCGGTACATTAGATCGGTGGGCTGCTTACCTACGTTCAGCTCGTGCATTTTCCAGCTTACGCTGACAAATGCATTTACACACTGAATCAAGCCGCACTTACTTACATCGCTCTTAAAAGATGCGCGCTATGAATATTTGGAATGATATAGAAGTGATAGCGAGAGAGAGAAGAAGAAAGGAGAAACTTCAGCGGGAAGAGAAATGCTTTGGGAGACGAGGGCCGTTACGTTTTCAACGGTTCTCATTCAATAACGAAAAGGATGTTAGTGATATCCCAGCATTGCTAAGCTGATTAGCGGTTATCACGAGACAAGCACACACAAAAAACATCTCCAGCCTGATTAAATTCTCCCTCTAAATTGTTAAGATGTATTGCACTGTAAATTAAGGAGTTTCAGGTGGTTATTCCTGTCTCCAGGTGCAAAATCTTTTTTGTACGTTCCACTCAACAATATGCGGTCTGCAAAGTTGAAATCATGCCTCCTTCCTCGTTTCTGATATAGGAGTTGTGTTCATTTCTCCCTTTTTTTTTTCAATAGAGGGACCTATCTATCCTAGCATGTAGTGAGATATCCCACTGTATAACATGCACAACATTGCTGGCAAATAATTTATTATTTATTGGGGTAAAACACTGTAGAGCTTTAAAGTTTAGTGATATTTTGCCAGTAACCGTGGTTGGCATCTTCAAAAGCTAGATCTTCTGCTCTGTAGACCACAGAGAACTGAGGAGGGATCAGTCAGGCTCCTGCCTTTATATCCAGATAACCTGACTTCTGATTGGACTTCTGATTGGGAAAGACCAATCTCTTCTTGAAAGCCTCCAGTGATGAAACCCCCACAATGTCTGAAGGCAACTTCTGTTCCATGGGTTGATTGTTCTCACCGTCAGAAAAATTCCTCCTTATTTCCAGGTTGAATCTCTCCTGGATCAGTTTCCATCCATTATTCCTTCTCTGGCCTTCGAGGGCTTTGGAGAATAGCTTGACCCCCTCCTCTTCTCTGGGGCAGCCCCTCCCTCAGATATTGGAAGCCTGCTCTCCTGTCTCCCCTGGTCCTTTTCCTCCCTAGACTAGCCATGCCCAGTTCCTGCAACCGTTCATCGTATGTTTGAGCCTCCAGCCCCCTCATCATCCTGGTTGCTCTTCTCTGCACTCTTTCCAGAGTCTCAACATCTTTTTTATAGTGTGGTGACCAAAACTGAATGCAATACTCCAGGTGTGGTCTTACTAAGGCTTTACAGAGGGTATTAGTACCTCAGTTGATCCTGATTGTATCCCTCTGTTAATGCAATTTAGGATTGCAGTGAGTTTTTGGGCTGTTGCTGCCGCCGCAGCGCACTGCTAGCTCATATTTAAGCCCACTGCTGGTTCATATTTAAAGGCACACTGCCTTCCTCATATATGTGGTATGGTGGCTTCTTCAGGCTTGTGACAATGAGAGTGAAAGGCAGAGGAGGCTGGGTCTGTCCTGTTTTTTTTAGTTTTTTCCCCCAACGCAAGCATTTTTGGTCATCATTATTTTTGCATTGCACACAGAGTGTGTCTCTGAGCCTTCCTCATATATGTGGTATGCTAAGTAGCTTCTTCAGGCTTGTGTCATCCAGATGAATTGGTCGAAAGACATGGTGGAGGAGGTGGAGGCCAACCCATCTGGAGCAGTAAAGGCTGCTCTAAAGAGCTTTGTTGACCCGTCTAAGAAAAGATCTGGGCTCCGGTTCTCTCTTAGCTAAAAAGCAGGCAATATTTTTCCTCCCTCCTTTATTCTTTTTTTTTTTTCTTTTGGATGTAGCTCCTGAATTGGGATTAATCGAATGAAAAGACCATGAGCTGCTTAGTTTATTTATTTATTTGCTGAGGAATGCCGGAAGCCCAGAATACAGTATTTTTTTTGTTCTATTAAAACTGTGGAGCTATGACATTTTGTTGTCCTCTGTTTGTTGTTATCCAAAAGCATTTAAATATTGCTGAGTTTTGCAAAATCCCACTCCAGACTTAGTAGCTTTCACTTCAAAGAATTGTCTTAACAGCTCCTGCAGTGATCTGTTGTATGTGCCAAAGGCTTCCTGTCCTTTTTCCCCTCGTATAAAAGGGGGGGAAAGCCTGGGGGTTGGCTCTCACTTCAAACCAAAAGTGCCGTTATAAATAGCATCTTAAAAAGTTTCGTAATGAAAAAAAATATCTTAAAATAGACGTGCATGCATATCAGGGCATAAAACAGTAAGGCGTTATATAAAAATAATAATTTCTTGATTAGCTTGCCCCGAAAGGGCTGATAATTTTGCAGAGGGTTGTGAAAAATAAATCAAGATGGAGGCGTGATTGAAGCCCCCATCTCTTTTTAATGCGCACACAACACCTGTTAAGGTCCAACCTGAAAATAAGGAGGAATTTCCTAATGGTGAGAATGATTAAAGAGTAGCCTGCCTCCCTGAATTGTGGATGCTCCATCTTTGGAAGTTTTCAGGAAGAGACTGGACAGCCATTTGTCCAGAATAGTATATGGTCTCCTGCTTGAGCACAATATTTACTTATCCTTAAATATTCACCTTACATTATTTAATTAAACGTTCTTTAGTCTTAGTAAATAGTTTGCCGGTGTTGTGGGAATGAGTTGTTTAGCAGAGGGATGGCCTGGGGGGGAAAAACTGTCCTTGTGTCTAGTTGTTCTGGTGTGAGGGTAGAAGTTAAAATAGTTTATGTCCAGGATGGGGGGGGGGTCTGTAGGTATTTCCACAGCCCTCTTTTTTACCCCTGCAGTACGCAGGTCTTCAATGGAAGGCAGGCTGGTAGCCATTGTCTTTCTCTGCAGTTCTAATTATTCTAGTTTGGATACGTTAAAATAGGAAGACTCTCCTGTTAAGTGCTGAATAATAGGCAGTGCCTTTCGCTGCATGGATAGTCCCTCCGTATTTTGAAGTCTTCAGGGGTGCATGCAAGACTTTGGAGGGGGGGGGACAGTGTTTGCATGGTGGGGGGAGGGTTTCCGCCCCCGCCCCCATGGCCTCGAGATAAGACTTCCTCTGCAGTGGCATCCATTGCCCAAAGCTGCAGCTAAATCGGTTTGTCACGCTTGGTTGGTTGCCCTGGGCTGCCCTGCCCCGTCTCCTGCAACCCGGTTTCCTCCGAGTGAGACCTTCTCGGAGGCCAGAGAAGGAGCTTAACAAAAAGCACCTGTTTAGAGGTTGCTTCAACAGCTGTTGGCAGCATTTGGTGACTTCCTGGCTCGGCTGGGTCATGGGAACGCTTTCACCACCTGGAGAATTGCCACTGTTGTTGATTCTAGATGCTCCTGTTTACCAGGGCTTGGCTTGCCATCATTTTAGGGCAGGGATGGGGAATGATGGCCCTTTTATGACTTGTAGACTTCCGCTCCCAGAACGAGCAGTCCTGACTCGAGTTAGAACCATAATGGAGCCTGCCATACTGGAGACTCAAACCTACGATGAAAGGTTGCAGGAACTGGGCTTGTCTTGTCTAGTGAAGAGAAGGACCAGGAGAGCAGCCTTCCAATATCTGAGGAGGGGCTGGCCCAGAGAGGAGGGGGTCGAGTTATTTTCCAAAGCACCTGAAGGCTAGACAAGGAATAATGGATGGAAGCTGATCAAGGAGAGATTCAACCTGGAAATAAGGAGGAATTTCCTGACAGTGAGA
>JANHFL010007859.1:0-14229 GCA_032468155.1 Oxyrhabdium leporinum
GGTTTCTCTAATCAATTCTTACTTGGATAACTTGGTTTCTGAGTGCTGAATGGAAGAGGGGGACTTTGCTGGAACCCCATCTGCCATCAAAATGCTGACTTCAGATAATGTACATGTATGTTGATCTGAGAAATAGTTGGCTTGGTACTGCATTATATAATCAAGTAATGCAAAGTTTTCCAAAGTGGAAAAGCTAATATGTATAATCAATTCTACACATAAAGCTATATAATTAAGAATAAAAATGAACGATTTTATCATCTGGTGAAATTTGTCCAACTGATCATATAAATCAGTGTTTCTCAACCTTAGCAACTTTTAGATATGTTAAATTACATTAGGGAAGGACAGGCATGCCAGTAATAACAAACTAAGGATATTGTACAATGCTAGTTTCATAAATAAAACAAATATACGGTATATGTAAGTCTGGATTTCAAATGGATATATTTAAAATTGTTTGCCTTTAAGATTCATTCTACTACAGTCTACTACAATTACTGTAGTTTTTAAACATACTACATTTATTACAATTCAATGCATCTCCTGTTACTTCAAAATAGAAATAAGAAAGCTTAATTAAAAGTATGCCTGGAGGGATAGCCAAAGGGCAATGATAGAATACTTCAGAGTGTTCTGCTACAGGAGAAATGTAGAATTTCAGATGATCTCTAACATGCTAAAATCCTTTAAAGCCTTTAGTTATGAGAATCATGGATGATGGAAAAGCTTTTGAAAAACCCATTACAAGCAGTCCTGCTAATGTTGAACAGTTTGATATGACTCACTAAACCAAATGATATTAACATCCAACCTACCACATTCCCATAATCAGGAACACTCACAAATTCACATACCTTGTGTTGTTGATCTTGTAATGACATTCAGTATTTTTCTTTTTTAAAAGAGTGAAGTACATAAAGTAGAGCCTCATGCTGAAGGACAGAGCAGAGAGGCAGCATGAATACAGCATTGATTTTGCTAATTATTTGATGGCAAAGCATGAAAACCCTTACCACTGCTTATTCCTTTTTTCAACATAAAGTTTTTCAATGAAGAAATTCTTCAATGGTTCACTTAATACAAGATAAAAAACAAATGGAATACAATTACACTTACAGCCTAAATCTTTCAATGTTAGTCAATGTATTTCTTAACAATTGGCTGAATTTGTATAACTGGCAGATATTACATCTGTACTGATTCAAAAAAAATCCCATAGCTTCTGAATAAATTTGCTTTGTGTTTATAATGTCTTGTTTATAGCTAGATTTCACTTTCAGATGTTCACTCCATTTCACATTTTTTTAAATAAACCTTTACACATTTTAACATTTTTAGAAAAGGAGAAGAGATTATGGTATGTGATAAATTATCTAGTCAGTCTCATTTTCTGAATTTGAAGTATTATCGTCACTATTAGCAATATCAACTTCTTCTGGTTCTTTTTAAAACCACTATACCGATTTCATCAACACCTGAAAATTATGGGTGGCTGACACTGAAACAAACCTTGGTACATTTCACATATGCTTATTTCTTAATTTGGTGCATCTCTTACCACAGATAAATTTGTTGCACATCTTGACTATTTGGTAAACTATTTAAAATGAAACTACAGGTAAAAGGGTAAAGGTTTCCCTTTCAGTCGTGTTTGACACTAGGGCATGGTGCTCATCTCCGTTTCTTGGCTGAGGAAGCCAATGCTGTCTGAAGACAATTTCCATGGTCATGTGGCCAGCATGGAACCCTGTTACCTTCCCACCGAAATGGTACCTATTAATCTACTTGCATCTGCATGCTTTTGAACTGCTAGGTGGGCAGAAGCTGGGGCAATTAATGGGAGCTCACCCCACTGTATGGAGCTCAGATCTTGAATCCAGGCTGTCAGCTCTCCATCTGACAAGCTCAGCATCTTTAACCGCTGAATCATTGCGCCCCTCCAAAATGAAACTACTAGGAGATATTTCACTTCTTTTTCAACTTCTTCATAAATACAAAGACATAAATGTCTTCTTCATAAAAATGGGAAGTGCTCTGCAAATTCAGCTACTGTGCATTATAATCCCTAATAATGGCAAGTCCCTAAATATTAGGGAAGTACAAAGCCTTCAAATGAAGAATGTTTACAAGTCATGGAAGTTCCTCTTATATCATTAAAACAACAGCGTGGTTTGCGAGGATTACAAGATGATTTTAGAAGCTGATATTGGCTGTCTCTGTATATTTTGTGAAATGGTTATGTACAACTCTAAAACTTTTTCACTCTAGAAGTTGACTTCCAACTGCTGAGTTGGGTGCTGTGCTTGCCTGCACAGGCACACAGCTATGCATGAAAACATTTATATATACATTTCCCCCATATTATAACTGCTCACAAACAGGCATATAGAAACATACATTCACTTTCAAAATCATGAAGAGGGAAGTTAAAGTTAAAACCTCACTTTCTCATTAGCTATTTTCTTCTATGCCAGTATTGGTCTGCATATATTGTATTATTATCTCCTCTAATTCCTTATCTTACTGCCATAATTCTTGCACACTTATTTCTATTAAATTCACTTAGGATACATTTCTAAACTTAACTGGGAATCAGCATAATTATTTTGTTATATCTTTAAAAAGGCATGGGTTCCCCTGATCTCCAGACGCTACTGAACTATAATTTCCAATATCTACCATACACCCATTTTCTGACAACTTATTTGATCAATCAAATGGCCAGCTCTACTGTCCTGTGACTCGGTTCACAGAAATTTATACCAAGTGGCTTAGCAGCTTAGCTCAATATCCACAAAACTTGATAGAAGCATAGTATGAGCATTCTGCTTTCACTCTCCAAAATCGCTTGATAATGAGATGGGTGGCACATAAATTTAATAAATAAATAATAAGTAAACATTCTTCAACAATGTAGTCATTGTTTTGTGTTTGGTTTTTACTTCACGTATGCAACCAAGAGCTGCGATTACATGAATTGGACAGCTCTGTACATCTTTTAAATAAATGTTAAGCAGGAAGTGAACCTTGTCTTTTTCTCACTAAGAGAAGAAAACTGCAACATGGCAGTAACTAAGACAATTATTCTTACTTTTGACAGCATAATCTGATGTTTTAATTTAGAAATACATAGATTTTTATAGTTTGGAACATATGCATTCTTATCCTGAATCTTAAATGTTTGTATTGCTGTAATGTAATACCTCCTCAAATATATTTCTACATATTTTGAAAACAAGTTCTTAGATTAAAAAAAGAAAATAAAATTGATTAAAGGTCCAAATTAACAGAAACCTTTTCACTCAGACCAATGTTTCTATAATATGAAAATTAGTAAAGACAAACACATGAAAATATACTTGCACAATATACTTTAAGCAATCCATTGTTTTGAATAAAATTACTCTTTCCTATCTGTTCCCTACCCTCTTCCCTCTATTTTGCCATTTAGACTATCAATGCTCCTATATATGTTTAAAATAAATCTTCCATCTGGAAATGTCACAGAATGCAAATTTACCACAAAATTCAACTAACTTGATCAGGAGAAATAGATACTCTATTAAATACATATTTGCAGTATGCTCATAAATCTGCAATTTCTAAATTACAGAGGAGTACTGGAAGGGCTGACAAATTCACATGGTGGAATTGCTAACACTTTAATATTAGATATTAGATATAGTATTAAGGGTGATGGGTAGTTAAGAAATATGAAGTATAAATAGATAAAAAATAATAGGCTTCTATGGTTATACAATGATGAGGGCACACCTTTTTCCTATTATGTTTTGTTACAGCCAGAGTTCTAGCATCAAACATATAAGCCAACCTGAAGTTCTACCTCATATTAAGTCCAACAAGCATGCACTCTTTTCATCTTTATCCCAAACCTTGGAGAGTGATTTCCATGTTGATCTCATAAATCAGAGATCAGAATACTCCTGCCAGATATCGATTACAATTTAACTTAGAAAAGATACATTAAACATTTGGGTTTTTCTTGACATTTGATTGTGTAATGCCAGAGTATGCAAATAATATTACAGTTAGTTAGGGAGGCCAGGAAACATCAGAGAAATTAAAATAAGCCCTTCAAAATGTTCTCTTTATACAATGTTTTCATTCTTCAGTGAGAGCTAAGCCCTAATATAAGACAAGAGTTCCTACAATCTAATTAAGTTTTCAAAACTACAAACACAGAAGCCATTTCAGCAACACGCTTTGATGGGAAAAACTGCACCAGAAGGGGAAAATTGCACCACCACCTTCCCCTAGGCTATTATGCAATTCGAATTTCACAGTTTATTACAGCTTACCATTAAATTCCTATGAGTTTTGGGCATATACAAGACATTCAAAGGTAAACAGTGGGCATATGTAGACTGCTACTTAATTCTGTTGGTAGATAAGGTTCTTAGGTTAGTTCTCTCCAGCCTCCCAGGAAAGTCCTGTTAAAATAGAGGGGAGGGCTGCTAATGTCCAGATATAGGCAGTTACATAGATGACCCTACACAAAAGGTGCCAGGTTTTGACTGTCCTCGCCAGCATTGGCCAACTCTGAACAGAATCCGTACCCAACATGGTATCTGCCAGGACTCATTGTTTAAGTGGGGTCTGGTCTTTACCCCTCAGTGTGACTGTGGTGCTCGACAAAATATCCATTATGTCCGAATGACCAGTTTACACCGGCCCAATGTCTGATTTTTTCCAACATAGACCACTCTGCCCTTGAATGGCTGGCTGGACTGGACATTTAATATTTGAACCACTATAAGTCCATGTATTTGCCATACGCTAAATAAAAATAAATAAAATGAGTTTTGGGCATATACAAGACATTCAAAGGTAAACAGTGGGCATATGTAGACTGCTACCTAATTCTTTTGGTACATAAGGTTCTAGGTTAGTTCCTCTCCATCCTCCCAGGAAAGGCCTGTTAAAATAGCAGGGAGCTTTAGCAGGGTAGCAAAGCTTTGGAATTAGTGTTTTTGACCGGCAGAAACAGCATCAGCCCTTTGCCCTGGCCGCCTCGCTCCAAGGGTCCCTAGCGTGTTGCCCTCCAGATGTAATGGACTACAACTCCCAGCGTTCCCTGCCAAGCATGACCGACAAGAGCGTCAGGTTGCCTAAACATTAGATCCAACGGGGAGCGGTTCTTTTGCACGTGCCCGGAGGGCTCGCCTGTTTAGCTTCGTCGTGCGTGTAAACAGCCGGGCACGGCTCATCATAAGGCCAGCTCATCACCTACTCTCAACGAGCGCGGTTAAAAGCGGCTGCCTCATCCCGCCCCCGCTGCACCTGCAGCCTTGCCTATCGGCGTTAAGGTTGACGAACCGGCTTCCTCTTTACTTTCCCCGCCACCCCCACCCACCCCCGTCCCTTCCCATCCAGCGGGCCGCACCGTTAGCTATGAGCTTGGCGGAAAGCTGCTTGACGAGTTCGGGGATCCTTTCCCACTGGCATTCGGACCGGCACCTCTCGATCTCCGTCTCCAGCCGCGAGCCCCCTTTCTTGGTCGCCATGGCGGGAGCAGGCCCAGCGGGCAACCCCGAAGGGAGGGGGCGCGGCAGCTGCGGCACCGTGGCAGTGGGCGCCTTGTCGGCGGCGGAACGAGCCGGGCTGCGGCCCCGGAACGGGAACCGGAGGGGCGCCGAACGCGGTTCGCTGCAGCGCCACCTACAGGCAGCCAGAAGGATGAGGCGGGGGGAGGAGTGGGCGGAGCAAAAGAGAAAACACGGCTCCCGGCGCTGTTTGGCGGGAAAGGAGAAAGACTGGTGGTTTTCGGGCGATTCCGCAGTTATTCAGCTCTTCTTTTGCAGTTGCGTTTTCCCGGCATATTTATAGGGAAAGGTGGATAAGCGGATTCCACATATTCACACGACTGTACTGCCAAACTTCAAGGATTCTTCCCAGAGTGGAAAAACTGATTCTTATTCTTGCAGGGAGATGATGTAGAGTGTATGCAAACAAATTTAGGATTCCCACTGAATACAGGAAGCCCTCAACCTACGATCACAACTGAGTGAGAAAATTGTTTGAGTTTTGTCCCATTTTACAACTTGATAGTGGGGATGCTGCAACTGTCATAAGTTACTTTTTTCAATGCCGTTAATTTATGAACGTCACTAAGCGAACTGTTGTAAGTCAAGGACTACCTGTATTACACACTTTATTATATAAAACTATTAATAGACACAGATTATACATTTAAAGATGGTTTTAATTGCACTGTGGCAATAGGTTTTTTTAAAATACTTATCCAGTCCTTCCAATACAGTATAAATATATATTAGATATTTGTGTACATTATTTCCCTTGGGTAGTCTTCAAAATGTTAAAATAACTTTTTAATATACAAATATTAGAGGAATTATTGGATGCAAAAGATACATGCAGTATTTTGACACTAAAGCACAGCAGCTCAGGGCCAGCTCTAGCAATGCCTGGTAATCTTCCCAAGGGCAGACTCTATTCTAGTTATTCTAGTGCTTGGCTAATAAGAGCTGTATCATACAATTAAGAATATAGAAGGGAGTGTCTGTAGCTCAGGGTTGAATTGTAGATTGCTTGGTGCTCTCTGAGCTTGGTTGTTTGCGGATGCTTCATTACCAACTAGGCAACATCAATGCAAGGAAATGTAGTGTTTGCTCTCTGTTTACATAAAATAATTTCCTCTGCCAATGTTCATGAGAGTATGTTTGTCTCCTTCGTAGTTCCTTAATTAGTATTTTTTTAAATCAAGGATCAACATAGTTCCTTGATTAATAAACTACCAGAATGATGAGAACAGAGGTTTGTAAAAAAAAAAATAGTCCCCATGGGTTTGCAAGTTTGCCAAATTCTGGGTTGGAGATGGAATGATTGTTCATTGCATCTTTGTCATGATCACATGGTGATGTCTCTGAACAACAGTCTTTTCTCCTTTCTGTTTATTTTTCTTTGCAGCTTCCCTTCCCTGCCAAAGAGAAGATGTGATGAATGTATCCCTTTCTGGGTGGCACATCAGTATTTACTTTGCACCTTATAGGATTAAGCCACTGCTAGTTTTCCATCCCAATAATAACAGTGTTCCTTAAAATGTCACAAACACTAATACTCTGGTAGTGTGGATTGGAAAACCAATACCCATCAATAATTCAGTAAATTAAATTTGTAGCATTTTATACATAGTCAAGTTTATTGTTTTGACGGTAAAACAAATATATTTGAACATATATACAAAGTCTATAGCTTTAAGCATAAAGTCCACACACAAAAAAACATTTCAGCAAATGTACTGAAAGTAAAAATATTTTTTAACAATTACAAATTCCAACTTGATTTCTTTCTAAAGTTGATGCAACTCATTAAAGACTTGCCAAATGATAAACATTAAAACACATGTAAAATGCATGCATATTTGTTTTATATAGCTATGTCTAATATTGACAATTCCAGCAAATATAAAATAACTTAATTTGTTAATTGAGGAACTGATGAGCAGCAATGTTAATTGTGGCAATAAAGCATCACGTAAAGTTGGTGTTTATAGATATTATGAGTAGCCACACATATCACATAAAGTAAGCCACCACTAAAATGAAGAGAAACTTCATGGATTTTTCTTTCATGAAAATAATTCTTTAAGAGCCCGTTTCAGTGTGCATAAGTTAAGACTAAGTTCTAGCCCAGCTAGAATGAAATAATCCTAATAGTTTAAATGATTATCAACTTTTTTGTATATAAACCATATAAATATTACACTTCGGGAAGAAATGTTAATAAATGTATTTATAGAATATATATTAGATTTGCATTTGAAGAAAACTATATATTCAATAAGAACACAATAAATGAATAAAATTAAAACGTATAACAAGATGTAATGGTTAAAAAAAAGGTTTTGCATTTTAAAAAAGATTATTTTATCTTATTTTCTGAAATTTTTTGGAA
Organism: Oxyrhabdium leporinum; assembly: GCA_032468155.1. NCBI lineage: Eukaryota > Metazoa > Chordata > Lepidosauria > Squamata > Cyclocoridae > Oxyrhabdium > Oxyrhabdium leporinum. The sequence goes on from JANHFL010007859.1 coordinate 7,939, forward strand.
CTTCACAAACAGAAAGTAATAAATTAAAAAGAAATATTAACAGACATTTCTGCATCAGGCTCATTTGACAATAGACTGATCACCTGAGTAGAAACGTTATTCAAATATTTTTAATCAAGTCAGCCTGTTATGGAAGAAACTGCTGCCTCTGGATGAAAAGTGGAAAGAATCTACTGGTTCCTATTTTGGAACTCATAATACCATCATGTTAGAGTCAGCACTTACAATATACAGGATTGGGTTTTTTTTAGTAAAACAATGGGTAAACATGACTCTTTATATTTAAATATTCACTCATATTTACCACAAAACACTAGAAAATAGTTGGGAATTTTAGTTATAATAGTTATAAGTTAATAGTTATAACAATTTAATTAATTGACTCCAAAAGTTTTATTCTGCTAGTAGAACACTCCCACTGACTGGATTATTCTTCCTCTTATTTAACCTTTTAAAATTTTATTTCATATTTTAATAAATTGCTTACCTTGAAATACTTCCTTTTAATTCTTGTTCTTTTGATTGACTAACTACATAACTTCTGCATCAATCACCAAAGCAATCACAATATAAAATACTATTATCTTTAACTGATACACCATCTATGCAAGTGAACCACAGCACATGCTTGGAGGACTAAAACTCTGGAAACACCTTATATATACACCCTAAGTTGGCAACTTAATGTTCTGAAGAAAATAATCAATTCACAAAAATATTTATATGAGAAAATTAAATTAAGACTTAAACAATCTTTCAAGTTTAACGATAAATCCTTTCAAGGAGCTAGTTATCCTAAAAACCCTCGAATCCTGGTAACAGCCAACAGTCAGAGAAAGCTAAGTATAATTATAGATTGCAAAGTCACAGTACAACAATTTTCCTAGGCAATGATTATATGAGTTAAATTCATTTCTTCTGCTAGTTGTGCCTATTCCAGAAATGGGTGGACACTATTACATAAAATTTATGAAGCATGAGATAATACATAGACTATCCAGAAGTATTGTTTACACATACTTAATCACTAGGGCTATACAAACCATTCCGATGGATGCTTTTAAAGCAGTGGCAACAGAAGGGATTTCTATGCGTAACATATTTATACAAAGATGATTTAATAAAGTCCTTAAAGTGCCCTGCAAGCCTTAAAAAGAACATAGGTATGGCACTGTCACTGTCACTGAAGATGTTTTTGGAATAGATTTTATAAATGTCGCAAGCATCTAATAGAGGTGCCAATGTGACACCTTAAAATAATTACTCTACTTTAATTGCTAACTTTAAATGATTTTAATTATTGGATGCACATTGGTCTATCATGAAAAAGAAAATAGCACATAAATGTTGCAACAGAAGTATCTTTTCCAGCAATATTATTTTCCTGATCTCAAAGTGCATAAAATGAACAATCACATTGTAATCATCTGAGGTTTACAGGAGTAAGATGTATGTGGTGCTTTCTTTATCTGAAGTAATTTATTTAAACAAATACTGTTCAATGTACAGTGTAATCTTTTTTAAAAAAATACAGCCTTTATTCAGAATTCTTCTATTAATTTTCAGATCAATTTCTTCCACTATGCTATATTAATAGTTTTATTATATATGAGGTTTTCTTTTACAAAAGAAAATTAAAATAAATCTGAATGATTAATGCAGCACTTCTGACCTTCCTTATTGAATTATGCACCACCATTATTACTAATATTAAAAAGTACAACTTATTTGCTAGTCCATCATCTTAATAAACTTGAGATTCTACCAATCTTGCAGGTATATCATCTTGTTTTTATCAACTACAATTAACTCCTATTTGCCTGGTGTAAAATTTTAAAGTCAAAGAATAACAGTTTTATGGGTAATAAATTATCATCAGAGTTATCAACTGCATAACTGTAATGTAGTAGTGAACTTTTAGGAAAAGGGTGTAATATATCTCTCTGCTAGAATAGCTAAAGATTTATCCTTTTTAACAAAGAAAAAATAAAAATCATGAATTTAACATTTCAGTCAGCGCAAGCTGTTTAATTCTCAACAATGATATAAAGCATAAAGAGGCTTTATCCAGCATCTCCCACTGTCTTACCTTTCTACTAGCAGGATAAAACATTATATAAAAGAAGCAGGAATATTGTTTAAGTCTTGCATTGATCATTTTATTAATAGCAAGAAATAATTTGGTTTATATATATGGGTCTGATTGTGAAAAATGTAATACCATAAAAGAACTTTGAAAACATAGCTGCACATGTACCATTTAATTTCTGTTATTGCTCCATCAATTCCTCTATACATACCGATAGACAAAAGTATATACTGTAAATAATTAACTTTTAAATATAGTACAAATTTATGAAGAGACATAAGTTATCAATAATAATATGCAATTTCACTTATGCTTGTATTCATGAAAATCCCCTCCCCAATAGTATAAAGTTATAGCTCATTCACAATAGCTGCCTGTTGAAGAAACAATGGAAATATATACAAAATCCTTTTCCTGAGAAATGCAAAACCATTACTTTGTAATTTTCATAATATCCTACCAAATTTTTAAATGTTGATATTTTTTAAAAATCCCTTTAATTTCTGAGGTATTAGATATTAAAAATAAATTGCCTATACCACATATAAATTTAGTTACATCAGAATTAGACTACTAAATTGTTGACATTGTTTAAAAAGATGTTTTATTCCATCTTCATTTTGAAATGGAAAGTGGCATACCATAACAAGATATTTATGTAATTTACTGAACACACCATTTCCATCTCTTCAAGATGCTTATCTGTATTATCAGAGAAAAATGTTTGAAATGAACTATATATACATGTATAGAAAGTAAATCTAGTTTGCACCAAATTAGTAATATAATATATATGCACATAAATTAAGATCTTTGTGCTCTCAGCATATATAAAGATCAGAATAATCTAAACAGTTCAGTTTTCAATATTGTGCTACAAAGTTTAACTGATGGGGTCCTTGGTGCTCCGTGAGCTTTGATTGTTTTCTTGCAGACATTGCATTACCAACATAACTTATATTAATGTACTCAATTAGCAACCCAATCCTATGCCTTTTTACTGAATAGCTCATGGAGTTCAGTGATGCTTACTCATGAATAAGTGTACAGAGAACTGCAAGCTAAATAATTCATTTCTTTGAAACTCAAAGTTGTGCTACTTCAGACAAAAAATATAAGTGCTTTTAAATAGTTACCAATGCAAGATATTGTCCTGTCCAAGTTTGAATGCATAGTTTACAGAAATAATTTGAATTTCTAACACAGTACAGAAGTCAAAATATATCTGATAGAAAAACTGCTCTGATTCTATGTTTTACATATCTTGAAATTAAGATGCCCACAAAAATCCAGTAAATGACACAAAAATTTGTATTATGTTATTTCTCTAAAATTCTTCATGAAAATATTCTCAGGCTTTTCTAGGGGTTTTTTTTCAGTTTCCCTAAAGAAGTATGCAAGAGATTTCTGAAAACTATAATAATACGATTATATAAAGAAATTATAGTTTTTATAGAAAAGGAGTGTTTGCATAGGATTTGGATTGTTCATTCTACAATACAGCAAGGTATTTCTAAAATCCAGTAAGTGAGGTCTAATCATGCCAATCTCTAGATATAAGCTTAACGTTATACAAATTGCCTCACTAATTACCCAGTAAGACTACTTTATTTTTTTGCAGAACTGCAGCATGTGAGCTATGGAAGAGCTCTGCATATATTTATAAATCATGCTTCATAGTTTAAAATATTACCATTTAAAAATGCATCAGAAAAGTCTATATTTATGAATCCAAAATATAACTACAGTGGAAAATTTTACCTTAGTAAAACACAGTGTAGAGATAGCACAGTGCTTGACAGAATATCCCGTTAATATTTCAATGCATAAATGCATTAAAATATACCCCAGTGTGAATCGGGCAAACTCAGATCATTATGTCTAGACATGAAAATATCAGAAAAATGTATTGCAAGATTAAATAATATAAGCTCATAATTCTTATTGAACCTGCTACAGAAAATTACAGCATCTCCAAGTAGTACTCACAATATCATTCAGTTACTTATCAAATACAATTATAATACCACCTACACAGATGCTTGATACAAAATAAAAATCTCTTAAATATTAAGCTACAACCCAATTGCCAATTTTAATGTATTACATATAGCAACTCAGCTTGGTTTTTTGATCCACATGATAAAGGAATATAACATTCTCACAGAATTATTTTTATATTTGAAAATTCATTCTCTTTCTCTGTTTCTCTCTTCCTCTCTCTCTCTTTATATGTTTTACATGGTCTCCAAACTATCACATAAATTAAGTTGCTGCTTATGTGTTACGCAGGAACTTCTTCATATTCTGAGGAAGTGGCTTGTGTGTATGTCTCGCATAAGAAAATAGCTTCTGCATACAAGGAAATAACTTATTTTTGATCCTGGCAAATATATTGAAACACATCTTAGTTGAGGATTTTATACACATGCACACATGAATTTGTAAATTTGTACAATAAAATATATTTTATATAGAAAACTGTCTCTCTGTGTCTGTCTGTCTGTATGCAAGCATGCATATTACAAAGAAAACCAAATGTAATGAAAAGATTTGCAGATTTATGAGAATTTGTGAGAGTCTAAATGGGACAGGCTCCTGACTGCAGGATTAAACCATTGGATTACAGACATCTTTTAAAAATTGTTGGACATGCACACACATTTTTATCACTTTTTTGTTTTTTGAATTTTGATTCACAGTGGTATTTCAACATGTCCTATTTTGTCCTCAGACTAAAAAAAAAAAAATCAGAAGGGGCAATCTGTAAACATATCTCTACTGTATTCAAAAGAGCACAGGCATCAACAAGTTTCAATTACTATCCAAGAAAAAAGATCTTCAATCAGAGAATTGAAAGATATTCTCTGAATTATTGCTGTTTACAGGGTGTGTTGTCTGTAGTGTTTTTGTAGGGGTACTTTTACCATAGGATTGAGAGGAAGAAGAATGAGAACTTTCACTGGAACTGCTGCGGGTCTCTGTGCTTGTGCTTGTCTTTTTCATCTTTCTTCTTTTTGCAAGAGGTGCCTTGTCAACGTTCTGGAGGCAAAATCCTTCCCTTTTATACTTGTTAAAAGCCTATTTAGAACAGCAAAAACAATTCTTAGTTCTCTCTGGTTCTTCTGGTCAACCTTCAGTCAGAGGAGACTATTATATGTTTTTTTTTCCAATCAGCACAACTTCTTACAGTGAATTTCAAAATCTTCATATATTATTTTATAAACACCCACAAAAAGTATTATTTCAAGTCCATCTAGCCCTTTAAGTTAGCTTTTAACTTTCCAATATCAACATTCTAATCCCTCTTCTGCTGTTATCCCAAAATTAATTTTTTTGTTTAATCCTTAAACATTCTTAAATTTATCTCATCCTGTAGAAAGAAACTCTTGTTGTAATGCAACTAACCCTTCAGAAGGCTATTAACATCCAAAAAATCAATAGTAAGCAACTACTTGAAGTAGGCAAATTTAGCCTCTGTTTTGAAGGTACCGTATCGTGGCTTAGGCAGAGTGATTTTCTTCTAGCTCCTAGACGTCTCAAATGGTTGGAAATTGTTATTTTATAATCTCTCCCGCTGATAGACTGTATGGAGCAAATGTGTAGGTGATCCTAGTTCTCTCCTTGATTTGGAAAGGAGTATTAAGGAGCCAATCCAATCACTGGCTCCTCCTACTGCTGTGCTTGTCAGCTCTGTTCTTGCTTCCCCACAAGTGTGGCCTGGCCTATCATGAGTGCTGCATACCAATGATAGATTTGATTATAGTCTTTGCCTGTTATCAACTGCAAAACATACCTAGCCATTCCAGAGACATTTGAATTTTTTATCTACAATTTAGCTAAATATTAATCCTAAACAGAATGTCAAAGAGTAGGCTCTAAAAAGACACATTTTTAAAGAGTATGTATATCTAGGGTTGAATAGAAAACCAGTGGGAAATCATGGGTTCTAGTCTTGTCCTAGGGATGAAATCAACTAGGTGACTTTGAGCTAGTCTGTTAGCCCTAGAAAGAAGGCAATTACAAACAACTTCCAAAACATTGCCAAGAAAACAACAACATTTGATTCATCCAGGCAGTTAGCAGGAGTTCAGACTGACTCAAAGGCGAAGAAGCAGCAGAAGCAAAGCAGCAGAAGCAGAAGAACAGGAGGAGGAGGAGGAGGAGGAGGAGGAGGAGGAGGAGGAGGAGGAGGGAAGAAG
>JANHFL010007859.1:42499-52747 GCA_032468155.1 Oxyrhabdium leporinum
CCTCCCCTCCCCCCAATCTTTATCCAATTTAGACCCATCCTAAGAGTAAGTATTTTACCTCCCTGGTGTAAAAAAAAAAGGCAGGTAATCGGTTGCGTGGGCACGAAGATTAGTGCGGTGAGTGACTTAAAGTCCTTGACGTTCTGACGATTGCAAGGTCTCTTGGAAATATTGTCCATACTGTACTGTGATCCTTGGAAATATTGTCCATGCTGTACTGTGATCCTTGGAAATATTGTCAATACTGTACTGTGATCCATTATGTACGGGCTGCAAAAAATAAATAAAAATAAAAGGAAGGACAGGAATGTTTACTGTATAGAAAATAGCTGGAGCTGAGACTGGTAGTTCAAGTGACGGGCTCCATTAAGGACAATGCAGGATACTCACGAACCATTAATCAAATGCTGAGTGAATTTCGAAAGGCAAGGAAACGAGCCAAATAGAAACGACGTTGCTGATCTGTTTTTCGTTGATTTAGAAGTTAATTCTTGTATTAAAGTGTCTCACTACAGAATAGATCTAGGAGCTGCCATCTTAAACACGTGGTGGAGGAGGATGGAAACCCTGCTTTAGGTGTCTGGGGCTTAAGCATCCTGGTGGAGAGGGCAAACCTTGGCAGTGGTTTTGCTCTCCAAGCTTGTTTCAGATCTTGCTTTGGGAGTTTCAGGGAGACTGAGAGCACATTTCTGATAATGGATAATTAGACCTATGATTTATTTCCCAAAGTTGCTCAGTTTGAACAATAAACTAATAAAAGCAAGACAGAATCACTATTTTCAATATTAGCTGATATAGAACTACCACTTTTATGTAAAATGGAGAAATATTCTTGCTAGTTTTTTATAAGTTAATTGTTCACTATTGTAGAAATAATATTCTCATAAAAGAAGAAAGTAATTAATACTCCTACAGAATATGAAGTTGGGAATTGATCTCTGAAAAGCCAAAGTGAATGTAAACAGATGAAACAGTTCATAAGCAAACTGAGCAAGTGCAATTAAATTCAATATATGAGAGTACATCTGCTGTGTATCTTATAAGAGATTATATAGAATGTATTTGAATAATAATTTCAAAAGTACTTTGCACTGCACCTTATCTCATCCTGAAGCTGTAGATGAAATCTGATAACGGAGTCTTTTTTTCTTGCTTTTGGTATTCTGTTGACTGGCAAACCTGATCTCTGATAACTGACAGTGAAATCATATCTGTACAGATGTTGATTTATTACAAGTAGTCCTCAATTTACAAACACAATCTGGACCTGAATTTTTGTTGCTAAGCCAAGTGAATGTTAAGTGAATCCCACCTGATTTTCTGACCTTTTTTTGCTATGGTTATTAAGCAAATCATGGCTGTTGTTAAATGAATGACATGGCCATTAAGTGAATCTGGCTTCCCCCAGTGACTTTCCTTGCCAGAAACCAGTAGGAAGGTCAATGTCTATGGATATTTTCAGTCATCCAAGTCATGGTTGTCCCAAAGGTGCTTTTTTCAAGAGGCAACTGGACTTTCTGGTTTTTCATTGAAGACGTTTCACTTCTCATCCAAGGAGCTTCTTCAACTCTGACTGGATGGTGGGGAATGTAAAAAAAAACCAGAAAGTCCAGTTGCTTCTTAATAAAAGCACTTCTGGGACAGTGGGAAGGTCACAAAGTAGCAATCACGTGACCCCAGGATGCTGCAACCTTCATAAATACATTTAGTTGTCCAGTAAACACATTTTGATCATGTGACCATAGGGATGCTACAACAGTCATAATTACATGTACTAGCCATAAGTCACTTTTTTCACTGCCACTGTAACTTTGGACACTAAATGAATGGTATGTAAGTCGAGGACTATCTGTACATGTCATTGGCTTCTGACTCTAGAAGCTCTTTATATTGTTACTTTATTATTGTTATTATTGTTGTCCTCAAGTTACAATCCTAGGCAGTCCTAGTTACTATCATGAACCCAAAGGTTACAGGTTAGGTGAGGGGCACTATGATCCAACCATTCCTAGTTGGCTCCCTCCCAGCCTAGTGCCTCAGTAAGGTAAGAAACTGTTTGCTTTTCAACTCCCCCGACCCACCTGTCTTCCCCCATACCTGCATTTTGCACCACCCTGCACAGGGGCATTCCTTTGTGGTAACTGCAGCCCAGAGTCTTCAGCGGTCTCAGCTGGCTGCCACTGCCCCCAGGCCTCTACCCGCAGCTAGCAGCATTTACTGAAAGGTGACGCCTCAGGCATTGCACCACAGCCAGCCACCAAGCTCAAAGCCCCAGCTATCCTACCACCTTGCAATCTGCAGTTGCTGCCAAACCCAGCAACTTCATCATCTCCCACACACTGTTGACAAGGTACGCCCATGCTGTCTTTGCAGTGAAGCTGGTGGCCAGGCCAGGCCTTATTCCTGAGACCACTTGCCCAATTCTTCAAATCAAACATGCCATTCTCCAAATAGGCCACACTGTTCTCACAATGCTTCAGAAAGCTTTTAGAAAGCTTCTGAGGTCTTCTGAAACATTGTGAGAACAGGACAGCGGACCCTATCCAATAGCTTAACCTGTTCTCACAACGCATTAGAAGATCTCAGAAGATTTCCAAAGGGTTTCAGAAGCATCATGAGAATGAGAAGAAAGCCTGGCATAGCCAGAAGCTGCCTTGCATAACGTCAGGCTTATGCAATAAGCAATAGAAGAATGATTGCAAAGATCAGCTGAACACTGTAGGGCTGTGGAGCACAGGGGGCTTGTGCTGTGGAGCTGGGGCAGCTGGCCACAATGTGGAGCTTGAGGTGGGATTTCTCAGTGGTGCTGAGTCAGAAGTAGAGACCTAGGGGCTGTGGCAGCTGACTGAAACTTCTGGAAACTCCAGAACTCTTATTTCAGTCCCAGCCCCACTGTTGCCACCCAAGGGTGCCCAGCTGGAAGGTCATTGATGGCACGAAGCCACAGCATCCTGAAAAGCTTTTTTATGTTTTTATGCATAATATGATACCCCACAAATATCAGCCATTGATACAAACATTAGTACTATCTCAGCTCCTAAAATTACAACTCATATATGTGTGTGTGTGTTTCCTTACTTCTAGTGATAGAGCATTAGGATAGAAAAATAAATTTAATTAATGCGCAGAGAATATTTAGTATTCCACAAATCGGTTTGTGTTGTTGCTGCTATTATTATTGTACCAGCAGGACATAAAGGTTTTAAACCTTTTAGGATTATTTTTTTTGGGTTAGGTAAATTAGTAAAAATACAAAGTATGCCTAAACCGATGTGCAAACAAAACCCCCTTCTAAAACCAAAATCAAAACTTCGGTGAAATTTTACATGGGTTTCTTTTCATAGCACTTAGTATGTACAAAACCATTTTGGAGCATCCCATAAGAACTCCCAAAGACAGGAGACAGACATGGAAGTATTAAAAATTTGTTTTTCTGCTACAGCATGATTACTGGATTTAACCTATATATAAACATATTTCAGACTAAAAGCAGCCTAGGTACAAAGACAAATGATTCGAACGTGCTTTAAAATTATTTGAAAGAAGTACTTTGGAGCTTGCATGTAGATAGGAGATCTGCTGTTCATTAAAGCAACCCATCCTTTTTTTAAATACATATGAACATGGGAAAAAATGGCTACTGCAAGTAGTTATTTTAGGTAGGAAAAGTCAACTAGAATCTGTAACTTAAACTGATTATTTTGTGAACTGTAGTCTGAAAAGTCTGAATGTCTATGACATTCTTTAAGGTATTGGAAGAATGCTGTCATATCCCTTCTAAGGTTAAAATCTAAACACATGCAGCTCGTTCAAATCTTGCATGGTTGGACTTAGTCTCTTAGTTAATATCCTGTTAACAGTCTAATTGCTCTTTGAACTGGTCTAGTTTCTCCAAATCTCTTTTAAAGTGTAATGTCCAGAATAGAACACAGAACTTAAAATAGGTCAAAGCAGAATAAATTATTATTTCTGTGATTTGGAAATTTTACTTCTGTTGATGCAGGCTAAAAATCATTTATAGTTCTATTTTGCAACCATGCCAATTGCTGACATGGTAACTTTCCAATCTACTACCACTTTAAGATGTTTGCAGATAAAAAATAAAGTTAAAAGAAATTTATGAAATATGCGTAGCTATGTTTTGGTTATTTATCCAAGTAACTCTAAAATTTCTGTTTTTATCAAGTAGATTATATCTGCATAAGTTAGTGTCTATCACAAATGAGCTATAAAAGTTTGAACCAGCTTAGGAGGGAAACAAATAGAAGGAACAAGAGAAGCAGACTGTTATTTAACACTAATCATTTTAAAGGAATAAGTTCTATTTCCGACTTCCAGGAGAGAATGCAAGTCAGATCATGAATTGAAAAGGGGTGGTGGGGTGGTTGCATCATATAATTCCACTTTCACAAGAGTTGCTTTTTCTGTAATATCGTGGCTTCTTCTTGCTGCTGTTTCAATGTATTTATTAAAAAGGAAGGTCTTTTAACAATAAACATCATTGCAGAAATGTCTGCATTTTCATCCCCCTCAGTGATGGCTCAGATTGACTCAAGGGATCAACATGTACAGAAAAAGAACAAGATACTTTGCCACTAATACTAATACAGAGAATCCTGTGTTTACCCTCTGAACAAAGGGCCGAGTTTTTTCAGTGCAAAACTTCCCTTCAAAAAGAAAAAAAAACCCACTCTTTGCTCCTCAGCGGATTGATCAGGCCGAGGTATCTCTGTGCTCATCTGTTGGCCAGGAAAGGGAAGATAGTCTATCAGTTATGCAGTTTTGCAAACTCACTAACATGTTAACATGCCCATTTCTGTAGCACTCTGCTTGTCTGAAAATATAACTCTCTGAGTCAAATTATGAAATCAAAAGACTTGGATTATGGAAGGACTGATCAACTGGAAATGCTCCAAATATCAAGATGATAATATTGGACTGTTGATTTCAGGAAACAACTGTAGGCATGGCTGAAAAAAGGGGTTTAACCAGCTGCTTCTCTTGAGTATTTTGTATAGGAGAGGCCATTCTATATATATAAATCAAATTGAGTAATCCTAGAATCATTAATAACATTTCTTCTAAAAAGCTGAAAACGGCAGATCCAAAATCTCTGAAATGAAAGTTTACAAGCCAATTAAATATACTTATCTACTGTGGCAACAATATCCACAAATAACCATAAGAAGAAGGCGTTTTATCTGTCTGTGGAAATATATAATTTGTTTCACAAATTCAACAAATTATATACTTCTCCCTTCTGGTAACGTTAATCAGGATAGAAAATTCATTATGTTCAGCGAGAGACCATACATTGAAGCTACACGTATTAAAAAGGATTATGAATTCATTGTGTAATGAAAAAAAGCTCAGTATTGTGAACAACAATTTTAAATATAGTAAATATCAGTCAGTACTGGAATCAAAATTTTGATACATGTGTTTTACGTGGAATATGCAAAAAACAACAAATGTTCGTGCATAGTTTTAAAACTCCACTTCCAGTCCAGTTATGAAAATAACTGTTCCTTAAATTCCCTTTTCAACATATTTTTTGTGGTTCTGAAATGTTTGTATTGTTCTCTGTCTGTCTGGGCAACAATTCCGTTACCCTAATTAGTTTAGATGGTATCAGAGAAGAAGTACATGTAATTCATTATGGAATTGGGCATCAGTAGAATTGGGATCAATAAAGAGAGCTCTGCAAGGTAAGGTTATCATCGTGCATTTGCTCACCTCCTTTTTTCTTATAATACTGTAATTGATAAAAAGGCTTTTCTTGTTGAACTACAGTTCCCATTTTGGCTAGAACTAATGAAGTCATATTTTTTTTTTACCTGAATATGTAAAATATATGGCAAAATGTGTAAATTCTATATACTTGTAAAAAAGATAGAAAACAAACAATATTCAGTTGAAGTCTTGCTTTGGACAAATACCAGAAATTTTCATTCTTTTAAACATTTAAAATATGTAACTAATTATGGATTAAATATTAACTCCTTAATTTTAAAAGAACATCTGTGAATGTTCCATGTTTTAAATCAGTGTTACTTCTTCAGGAATTATTTTCCGTAGAACTAATGACTTCAATGGAATTAAAGGTAAACTTAGACATAAGATCATTGGAGGTTTTTTTGTAATGTTTTATCAATAGTAGATCCTGAAGCTAGTAATTATAGAATGCTGAAAAGGTTATTGAAATTAATCTTGAATTATTAAGGGGCAAGTGTGTGAGAGAGTTATATAGAATATTATATAGAATATAATTTAACACTAAAGGCAATAGCTTTTATGCCATGCCGCTACATGGCTGTGCGATGCTTCATATTTGATCTCCAAAATCTATTTCTTTAGACGGTGAAGCCATATTTCTTTTAAAAACTAATCAGATAGAATATCCATGGAGTGGAAGATTGAGCAATTCACCATTTCAAAGACAAAGTTCATTGACTAAAATTATAATAAGTTTAAAATAATGGTTGTTTAATTTCTATCTGTAATGAATATCCAGGTATAATACTTATCTATAAAACTAAAATATAGTTTTATCTCCCTTTCAGGATGAAATGGTTTTCCTGGCAGGTTTGAAAGCTCTTCTTCCTTGTGCTGTCAGAAATCTGATTCGATCAAATAAACTCAACATTAGCAATACCTCCGGAATGGCAGAAGGTAAATATAAAGGTAGATCTATGAAATCCTTTTGGTGAACCCTCAATGTGCATTAAAAAATAATGTATAATATTTCAGTTTCTTAATTTAATCAGTTTTAGTACGAAAAAGAGATGGACTAGGAATAACATTCAATCTATGTTATAGACATTCATGCATGAACTGGAAGATACATATGTGAAATGCCACAGTTTTGAATACTCTCTCTTTCCCCTGCAGCCACAAGAAAGGACAAATGAGCATTCTATTCCATTTTGTCAGTAAATCTAGTTAATTTTTAGACAAGACTGTGTTTTAGCTGATTTGATCACTACTTGTTGAAATTCCTAGTTGACTATGCTCAAAGTCAGTTCTTATGTATAAATTTAAGACTGTATTTTTAAAAATTATATTTTATTCACATCCCAGCTTTCTGGCAGAAGGACAATCAAGCTGTCTCAGTTTGGTAGTTATTTTTTTTAATGTGATTTTCTTAATATCCTGTTAATTAGTTATTTTCCAAACTTCAGACTAATATGAAACAGGAACATCATAGGCAGGTCCCCCCCCCAAAATGACATATAAACTGATTGAATATAAGACTAATTAATCCATGAATTAATGAAAATGTTTCCCCAAAAATAGTTTATTCAGCTTACCAGCATCATGTAAAAATTCCAGTTTAAATTAACTCTCTTTTCTCTAATTCATATAAATTAGTATACTCAATTGTTACATTTACATGGCAAACTAAGCCATTTTACGGTTATGCTTAACATGACTTTTGAATGCAAACCAGAGTTTAAATATTGATTAAGGAATGGTAGCTTCATTACCACATGAAAGTATGAGTTGTCATTGTTATTCAGCATACCATCCAATCTCTATGGGAATTTTAAAAATATTTTTACATAAAACTTAAAAGAAAAACAGGAAACATTAGGCAGTGTGTACTTTGCAGCTGTTGTGTAATTTTGAACTTGTGCAACTCAATGGAATGAGAGGAAGGGGGAGGGCCATCCAGGTGTAACACTAACAACTCATTTTTTACACTTGGAGAAGTCTATCTTTGCAGTAGCAGATACAGCAAAGCTACTCACAGTATTCCTTCCTGTCTCTCCAGATTTTAATTTTCGGTATAGAGTGAGGCTCTTTTTCTGATTAAGATTTGTTTATTTATTATGCTGCCTATATAACTTTGTAAATAGCTCAAGGCAACAAACATACCTAATATTTCTTCCTTCACCTGTTTTTCCTACAATAACAATTCTGTGAGATGGATTGGACTGAAAGAGAATGACTGGTCCAAAGTCACCCAGCCAACTTTGATGCCTGAGGTGGGACTAGAACTCACCAACTCCTCATTTTAGGCCAGCACCTTAATTACTACACCAAACTGAATCTGCCTTATTGTTTTGTCAGCACAGAGTTTTTTTGTTTATCCAGCATTTCAATGTTATGTTTTACCTGTTTCTTACCATTCTATTTCAACTTCCAATGACAGCACCAGGGGAATGTCTAGAGTGCAGGCTTACCTTGACATTTTAATATTAAGTTTTGGTTGCAAACACACATTTTTAAAAGCAAAGAAGGGCTGTGTCATGAAATCGCAAATGAATCTTTTAAGGTGACGCTGAATTTTATCAAATCAGAGAATACAAGAGCATTAATGATTAGGTTAAATAGAATGCTATTTAAAAATTATGCTGAGAACATAAGTGAGATAATTTATTATTTATCCATACGTTTGTCAATTAATCTTAATGTGAGCTATGTGCATACCTGGCAATATCTAAGCAAGCAACATGGGAGAAGGAATTTGGTACATCGCTATATCAGAAATATATTTTTCACTTTTACGACTTGATTACATCCAAAAAATGATAAATATTTTTAGTTGAGTAAATAACATATTAAATTTCTGCCTTTTTATATTTACAGGATTTGTTCAGGCAAATGTTATAATTATGCATAAATCTTTTGCTGATGACTTTGAAAAATTTTGTCAAGTAAATGATGGACCGCTTCCCTTGCTGTATAGAAGTAAGCCAGGGGAATGGAAATGTCCTTTCTTGAGCAACAATTCTGATATAAGGTAGGTATAGATTTGCCTATGTCGGTAGCTATTAAGAAATATTTTAGCACCATTTACCATTTCTGTGCATTCTGCAGAGCACACTGCAGAAATATCAGTTTTCTATTATTATTTTCTATTTTTTCAGACTTGTTAATTTTCAAAACTCAATTTAGGGTTGCATAGTTTTTATAAGCATGTGAATTATAAGGGAGAGAGATAGATTTAAAATATACAAAACTGAGTTGTAATGTTTTCTCATAACTCAGGAAAGTACAAAACCCAAATGCAGTTTTTTTGTGCAGGCAGTGCGACTCCATTTCTCGACATCTACATACCTTTTAAGCATAAGATCCTTAAATTATCGTCTAGACGACATGACAGTGCATCCATTTTACCTAAAAGTATGTTCGATTGAGTCCACTTACCATTTCTCTGAAAGGAAGTAGATGTTTAGTTAGAGTCAGAAACCAAGTAGCTAGTCCAATGATGATGCTATAATTCATTTTGCAGAAGTGACTGCTTGCAATACAAGAAATATGAGCACGGAATATCCACAGGAATTGTGACAAATCTGAAAGAATATTCTGAACAGTTTAAAGACATGGTGACCTTTTATCTAGGCTGTAGTTTTACATTTGAAAAGGCACTCCAGAAAGCTGGCATTCCTGTAAGAAATGTGGAACAGAAATGTAATGTAAGCATGTACAAGGTAAGAACAGAAGAAAACGTTCAAAAGGAAAAAACCAAGAAAGTCCAGTTCCCTTTTGGAAAGAGCGCCTTTGGGACAGTATCTCCTGGAGATCTGCCATCCAAGTATTAATCTGGCTCAAACCCCATTAGCTTTAGACTCAAACATCAGCCAAGTACTGCCACCTTCTGGGAATATTTCTTAAAACACATAATACTATATAAATAGCGGCAAATACAATAAAATAATAATTTGTATTAACTCAGAAACAGCTAATACAAAATTCTAATGCTCTTTTCTAGCTTCTAGTGAACAGAGCAGCCAATTCTTTCACTCTTTCCATTTTTATTTCTTTTTTTTTTAGCTCATAACTTCAATATACTTAATTGCTGTAAAATACAGAATTATTTGATTTGTAATATGTTAGGCATCTTTCTTTATTTCTCTTGTCTGGATGTAATCACTGCTTATTAAAAAAATAGAAAGAGATGCCATTTTGGTTGTAATATGAAACAAATATTCCCACCCATTAACATGAACCAGTTATTTACTCCAACAATAAGATAAATAATAGTGTTTTCTTTCTATGCCTTCTAAAGGCCTGGAACCATATGGCGCCTATAGAGTATTTAAATTATATCCAAATATTTCCAAATATACCAAGTGATTAAAAATTACTTCGGAAAATTCAGTTTTGTTTCAGAACAGAAGTACTGTATTTTTCGGCATATAAGACGCTCCGAAGTATAAGACACACCTAGCTTTTGGGGAGCAAAACAAGGGGGAAAAATCTGCCTCTGCCTCCCAGCAATTTGCCTCCTTGCAGCAAACA
>JANHFL010007863.1:0-10815 GCA_032468155.1 Oxyrhabdium leporinum
TGAAGGCAGGACAAGAAGCAACGGATGGAAACTAATCAAGGAGAGAAGCAACCTAGAACCAAGGAGAAATTTCCTGATAGTGAGAACAATTAATCAGTGAAACAAATTGCCTCCAGAAATTGTGAATGCTCTGACACTGGAAGTTTCTAAGAAGAGATTGGATAACCATTTGTCTGAAGTGGTGTAGGGTTTCCTGCCTAAGCAGGGAGCTGGACTAGAAGACCTCCAAGGTCCCTTCCAACTCTGTTATTCTATTCTTTTCTGAGGATGACAGGGAAAGAATTGAGCATCTTGTATATGCAAAACGTTGGTGATGCCAATAAATTATTCTAAACACCCAAGGTAATCCTGCTCTTTAAAGCTTGTAAACTGAAGTGTGTTTATAAAAGTTGCCACCTACATCTGACACTAAGGGCCACTCTAGTTCCGGAAGAATTAACCTTCCTTGCTATTACAAATCCTTTAGGAATTAAACCTCCTGCTTGCCTTCTATTACTCTACATACTTCTGACCTTTAGTTGCTCTTTATCTTCTTCTGTTCTTCTACACAAGGCAGAGAAACCATTCAAGCATCACAAGGCACAGAGGAACTTGAATAATGAGAACAAGAGAATGGAGCTGTCCAGATGGTCATTAAATTAAGTGTGACATCACAGACCAGAAAAATACTAGTTCACTTTTTTGCTGCCACATCACACAGCTGACTCCTATTCCTGACAAGCTATCAGAACAAGACTCAGTTGTTCTAGCAAGCTAGAACAATTGAATTACTGGTTTATATATGCTATGATTTTCACAGATATTCTTGTAATTTACCTAACTTTTTCCTGGATAATCAGTTGATTTTTTTTTTGTTCATTAACTTAAAAATATTTAATGTGGCCAGTTTTTCTACAGTAAGATTCATCGGCATTTGATGCCAGATTCATTTCTTCTTCATTATCTTAGCTGACAGTTTAAATAGCTATCTATAACCCAGAACAATAAAATATGAATATCAATTGGCTTGATATTCCTTTTAATGATACTATCTTTTTTTATAAAAAAAAGTGTAAGCAGAGAGAGAGAGAGAGAGAGAGGGAGAGAGAGGGAGAGAAAGGACACACACACACACACACACACACAAACACACCAGTTTGGTGTAGTGATGAAGGTATCAGGCTAGAAACCAGGAGACTGTGAGTTCTAGTGTTGCCTTAGGCATAAAGCCAGCTGGATTATTTTGGGCCAGTTATCTTCTCTCAACCCTAGGAAAATGGCAGTGGCAAACTCTTTTGGAAAACCTTGCCAAGAAAACTTCAGAGACTTGTCCAGAAGGTCTCCAAGAATTATTATGTGTGCTGGGTAGCCACATTGAGTTCTTCTCCTATTCTCCATCTTTTTAATCATTGGAATTGTTTGCAATTGTCCTTTTGGAAACTCCCCTCCCCCCCCCTAAACACAGCTAAAAATACTTCTCATTCATCCTAAATTGCTTTTCCATAAAATGCTACATCTAAAAAAATATGGCATATATGTTCAACCACATTTAACTTCAGTTTCTCTTAAGACCAATAACTCTAGCATTACATGCCCCCTTTCCTCCAGTGCTACTTCTGCTTTCTCAGCTAAATCTTAGTCAAGAAACCTCTTATGCCTTCTTCTACCTCTGAAGCAAAAGGATAGCAAAACGAATCTGGAGTTTCCAGGAAGGACTGTGCCTGGCAGAGTTTGTCTTCCGGCAGTTGCTAAAATAATTAAAGCTTTCCATCATGCAACTTTGAAAGGAGTTTTTGGAATCCGTTGCCAATGTAGACATCATTCCTCCATTTAGCTCAACCTGGATGCTCTCTGTTGTACCATCAATTCCATTCACTAGTATATACAGCACGAGCAGTTAGTACATAGCTATACAGTGCAACTTCTTCCCTGTTTCATGTTTACAGCATTCACGTGGCCTTCCTTTAAAATGATCCAACAATTTGGGAGGCTGGTTTTTAGATTATTATTTTTTCGTCAAAGTGATATTTCACTGGATAGACGTAAGTGTTTGTCCTCTTTTCCCTTTTGATCAGCCAATAATGACGCACCCAACAGGTGTTCTTTTGAACTCAGCTAATGTTCTAGGAGACACAAAGGAGGGGAGAGAGGCTGTGGTTGATTCTTCTTGGATTTACTTGCAGCCTAATGACTGTAAAAAAGCAGGATTGCAGCCTTTCTGTGCACAATCTAGCAAATGGTTTATTGTGCAAAGCCCAAGGAATATATCGCCACCCCGCCCACCCCTCCTGTGGCCTTTAACATAGACTTAAAATAAAACTATGTGCTCCCTGCAGCTTGGACGACCTTTTCTAAGATTGCAACGTGCTGTGTTACACAAGTTTTTCCTCCAGCGCTTCGAGGTACAAATCGCCATCTTTTTGTCTTCCTCTGGAGTTTTCAAGAGCTGTCGTTTTCTCAGCGGGCCCACCAGGGTGATTGCAGCTTGCTTATTATATCTGTATAGAGCTCTTCAAATCTTCTTTAAAATGCCCATGATTAAGTCAAGAACAGAGTGGGGGTGCGGGGTGGGGACGATTTACCAGCAGGGATGGCATGAAGAGGCCGGACATCGCGCTTGGTGTTAGTTGCAGGCCACACAGATGGAAGAGAGACTCAAGGCAGTCCAGACATTTGCGATCCTAGCCTTTCTCTTTTGTTTTTTGTTTTTATCTCCCTTGTCCCACTCATTTTCTACTAAATGACTACTTATGAATAAGCATTTCTTTCTTCAACATTTTACTTTAATTAAGAATATTTTAAAATCACATTATCTTAACTTTTAAAGGGGTATACCTTATATATATATGTGTATGTATGTATGTGTGTGTGTGTGTATATATATATACATATATACATACACACACACACACGCACACACATACACATATACTCACATATACACGTATATATACATACATATATACACCCACATACATATGGGGCGGCGTAGTGGCTCAGTAGTTGAGATGCTGGGCTTATCGGCTGGAAAGCCAGCAGCCCAGGTTCGAGACCCAAGCACCATGTGACAAGGTGTGCTCCGTCACTTACCTCATCTCCTGCCAACCTAGCAGTTGGAAAACATGCAAATGTGAGTAGATGAACAAGTACCACTTCAGTGGGAAGGTAATAGCATTCCGGGTCATCATGCTGGCCACATGACCACAGAACCAGATAGACTGGTTGAATGGACTTGAAACGGAGATGAGCACCAGCCCCTGAAGTTGGCAACAACTAGTGGAGTAAAATCCGCAGGAACACCTTTACCTTTTATACACACGCATACAATACATTCAGTATATGTTCTCTACTACCAATTTGAAACTAGTAATGATGAGCAAAGAACCTTGTCAAACCCAAGATTTATTAAAATAAATTACAGCCATAAGGAGGCAATGCAGTAACTTTGAATTGGGTTCCCAAATCTTCTGTTGATATATTGCGAAAAGAGGGTTTTGCTTTTTAAAACAATTCTGTGGATGTTTCCAAATTCCTCACTATTTTAGTGAGGAGCATATCTTTATGTGTAACCTCACACATGGTGTGCTTTAGCTTACTTCTTAGTTGTAAGGAGGTAAGTATAAGATGGTTGTTGTCATTGTTATATGTCTCTGTTACCCTGCAATATCCTTGGCTGCCTGCACTTTATAAATATATACATAGACACACATACAAATGGAGAGAGGAAGGAAGAGAGAGGGAAGGAGAGAGAGGGAAAGAGAGAGGGGGGCTGGATAATGTAGTGGTTGGAACACACCCTTTGGTGCGAGAGACAGGTGTTCAAATCCTGATTGCTACCTACCTTACCAGTAGGGGACCTTTCATCTGCCTACCTGAAAATATGAGAGTTACATGAACTAGGAGAATCATACTGGCTTGGACGTTGTCTGGATTAACAAGGTTTGTATCAGATGCTGAGAAACCAGGAAAATCTGATGATAAGTAGGCTACTGGAACAAACTATTCATGGATGAGACAGGTGGACCTGGAATTGATGGAATGCTACTACAACAGCAGATCTAATGTATCTATGACTCCTAAGGTGGCAGAGGGGCTCCAACACATCCCAGGAACAACATCAGAGCTCTCTCTGTCCAGAAGAGTACAGTGCTAGGAACAGCTAAGATCCTATGCAGAACCCTTAAAAGCCCAGACATTCATCTCCCCTAGGAGTGAGAAGGGAATTTTTTTTAAAATACATAATACATATCAAGTTTTAAGGAGTGCATAAAAACTAACGCAAACGAATACAGAACAAAGGAAACAAAGAGAGAGAAAAGAGAGAAGATAAACGTGCAAAAAAGAAAAGATAAAAAGAAATAGAAAGCAGCTTTCTATTTCCTTTGCAGCAAATGTAAGTTGATTGCGAAGTTATCTCTTACTCCACTGCCTGCAATTCCTGAACTGATAAGATTTGAAAAAATTGTGCAGACCGAATTTGGCCCATGGAAAACTTCATAAAGTTCCCTCAGAGTAATGGCAATTAGCTATAGGGGCTCTTCTCCAATCTATACATTGGAAGGCTATATGATTATGGGTAGTGAAAATGTTATAAGGACTTTGTATTCCACCTGTTAGCTTTTCTGAGATATCTGACTGGTTTGGTGGGAACCAGTTTGTTGATATCAAATGATCCAATTGAAGCAAAAATCTCCATATGCTCTTAAGGGGTCGGATGCCTCTAAATTTATCAACCCGACTTTGAGATTTCAAAGTCCATCGTTCTAATACTTCATCACTTCTTGAAAGATCACGATTAGTCTGGAAATCCTAGCTCATAAAATAGAGGAAAACCTCTTGATAAAACTAGAAAGAATGGCTCCAGGCCTTTCTTCCTCAGAATGAGAAAGCTTCTAGAGACAAGATTTTAATAGCATTAGTGACAGAATTTTCATTTATAGCAACTTCAACATGAACAGGGAGGCATATTTCACGGGGGAAAGAAAGGAGGTAGGAGAGAAGAAAGGAGAAGAGAAGGTAAAACATTTATCACAGAAGTCCTTTCCTTAGCAGGACCAGTACTTTTCCTGATCTAATCACAATATGTGAATTGAATTAAGGGACATTAAAGAAGGATGAAGGGTTTGTAGGAATTTAGGCTGTCGGGCAACTCAGGAAGAGAAAAGCCACCAGCTTCTCCCATAACAGGAAAAAGTTCAGTTCAGTTTACTTTATTGATTAGCCCTTAGGCCATTTCAAAGTGCAGAGTTTGAGACACAAATTATTACTAAAATCCGATAAAAACAATTTAAAATGGAATTGGATAAAACACAATTTAAAATGAAATTGGAATAAAATACAGTAATTTAATATATAGATAAAATATGATAAAATTATATTTTGGTATCAGCCCTATACTCTACCCCAATCAGTCCCACATATGCCGATCTCAGCTGAATCATTTTGCCGAAGTGCTGTGCTGTGTTAAATGTTATTTTCAGATTCTGGCCACACATAAGGTAAGTTGTTTTGATTTGGGGATCCCTATGGGTCATTTGTTTGGTATATAGTCCGGGATGCCTGTCTCTCACCCTCTTATGCAGGCAACAGTCAAATAAGATGCGAGTCCGGTTTTCTACCTCTGCCGCTCCGCAAATGCAGAGACGTGCATTGTAAGGTATAGAATGGAATCTCCCATATCTCACCATTGTGTCTAGTTGTTCGAATCTCACTCACCTAAATATCTCCCTAAGATGTTTTGGCAATTGTAACTTTAAATAACTGCCTATTTGAAAAGTAATAAATAAATAAATAAATATTAGATTCCAAGTGACAAGCAGTCTCAGGATGGAAATTTAGGATGGAAGCTTAACAAGGAGAGATCCACCCTAGAACTAAGGAGAAATTTCCTGACAGTGAGAACAATTAATCAGTGGAACGGTTTTCCTCCAGAAGTTGTGGGTGCTCGACTGGAGTTTTTTTAAGAGAGATCGGACAGCCATTTTATCAGGATGGTATGAAGTCTCCTTTTTTTGAACAGGGAGATTAGAAGACCTACAAGGTCCCTTCCAGCTCTGTTATTCTGTTACTTGATGTTGATGTCCAAGGTCTAGATGTTAGTCCTTATACTCATATTCGTTTCTAGGCCTGCACAAGGAATTTTTCTTTCATCCCATACACATAAAGGACGGGACACAGCTTGTTTCATCAGAACATAAGCACCACCTCAAACGTTCTGTTTCCCCCCCTCCCCCCCGATAGCTAGAAGACATCCCTGCATAGATTGCCCCTGTGAGTATTTAGGACATACAGGGAGGAAGCTAGCCACCAGACTGCAAGAACACAAGCAAAGGGTCAGACGAGGAGACCTGAACTCATTGGTAGCCTCACACTGGAATGAACAAGGACATTCAATTTCGCAGCTATTAAGATTGTTGGCCGAGCGGGTACAAAGATAGCCAGAGAAATGGTTGAAGCCTGGGAGATGGGCCTCTTGTCTGCCAAAAGAAGAGCTGATTTACCACGACATTATCATGTAGTTAGGAACAGAGGATTTGGCAGCACACTGAAACAACACCCAGTAGCCAGCCATCAACATACCAATCAAGCCACATCCAGCCAGGCACCACATAAATATGATGCCTAGAACAGTCCACAGCACACATTCTGGTAGAGACAAGTTCCCTGAGGATGGGCTTCAGCATGAGTCTGAAAGCTCAGAAGACTAAAACTCCGGTCCTGGTGCTTGACCCAGATTGGATCCAGCAACATTATCCTGGGACACCTATATTTGCCTTCATTCGAGCTAGATGATGTTTTGGCATATGCACAGAATCCTCTTCCATCTGAAGGATGAAGCCACTAAACAACCATTAAAAAAAGTGCTTTGAGGGCTTCGCTTTTAGAAGCAGAATGTGTTGTCTTACAAACCAGCTTTGAACAGCTGCTTTGCTTGAAGTCTCGGTGAAACAAAGAACTCGTTCAACATAAAAGGACTTCTTTAAAAAAAAATTAAAATGTGGCTCTTATGTGTGTCTTATTTTTGATGTATTTAAAAAAAAATGTTCATATTTTTAATGCAGTGTACACAACTCATCTTTTAGGCTATGCTTTTATAAATGTACAACTTTTTGTGCCTTAGGCAATCTAATTTAATCAATACGCTGATCAAAGTAACTTTCTATGAGAGATGCTTCATTTTATAGCAGTGCTACATTTTCTTTAGAAGATACACAATTCTCCCCCCCCCCAAAAAAAAAAACTTTCCCCCCAAATATGCTAAGCCTTATAGTCTCCCTTAATGAGGGCCTGGGAACATCAGCTTTTCACAGTGGCTGTGGTTAGCTTTGCTGCCTTTGGGCAGATTGTGGCACTTTCCCATAAATATATATCTGCCATGCATTTCTTTTAAATTTCTACCTGGGACTTTCTGTCTATAATGCACGCATTACATCAATTTCTATTCCCTTTCTGGACAGTTTGTAAGCCAGGCAATTTGAAAAGAAAATGGTTTGGATCCATTTAGGCTTAAAGTCGTTCTTTCCTTTCTGGTTTGATCCTAAATTGGTTTCGCTGTTTTGTTTCTCTCAATTCAGTCACTCTGTGGTGTCTGGAGATAAGAAGAGGATTCTTGGTGAGGTGAGGTTTATTGTATGTGTCTGTGACCTCTGTCCCTTGAGGCTGATTAAATCAGATGGAGGAGTGTAACTGACGGGAGGTTGAATGTGCCTCATTAAGAGACAGTATAGTGCCAATGGTTTTAGAATCTGCAAGAAACTTTCATTAGATCCTGAAAGTTTGAAAAACAGCTATGTGCTTGTCAAAACAATCACATTCTTGAAAAAGCCACTAGGTATAGCAGAGGTATAGCATTCCAAAAGGACATTGACTATTTCCAAAAAGTAGTATTACCTGAGATCATCTACAACATCCTCCTAGATCACCAGGTAAGTTCTTGGAGGAACTCTGCTGCTCCTCCCCTCATTTTATTCTCATTACTGGTTCAAATGAATGAACATAATGGATAATTGAAGACGTGAATATGGGTCTTTCAGCTGCCTCTGCAGATCTTTGATAAGATGGATGGATTGATGGATGAATGGATACATGAAAGGATGCATGGAGAGATAAGCAGATGTGCAATTGAATGACTACATGGAGCAATTACAAATGTTGATTAAGTGATCAGGTAACAAGGGTTATATGGATATTTATCACATGAATATTATATATAAAAGTATAGAGAGCACATTTCATTGAAGCAAGGCAAAAAACAAAAAAAAACACATTTGTTTTGCCCAGGAAGAATGTGTCATGCAGGGTCCAATCTGGGTCAGTCACCAGGACCAGAGGTTTAGTCTTCTGAGCTTTCGGACTCGTGCTGGAGCCCATCCTCAGTGAACTTCTCTTTTGCAAAATGTGTGCTTTGGGTTATTCTATGAGTAGTATTTATGTGGTGCCTCGTTGTGTGTGGCTTTTTAATTGTTAATTAGGTTATTGATGGCTGCCAATTATGTCATTGGTTATTGCTTCCTTGTGCTGCCAAATCTTATTTCCTAAGCTGGTTGTAAATGAGCACTCCTGTTGACTGAAACCCTTTTCCCAGGTTTCAACCATTTCCCTGGCTGTTTTTATCCCTGCTCGGCCAACAATCTTAGTAGCTGCAAATTTGAATTATGTGTCATCTCTGTGTCGTTTGTCATCTCTGCAATAGTAGAAGTCACATGATGTAGAATCAAGAGAATATTCAGGAAAGAATTTTAACTAGATAGAAAGATAATCAATTAATGGTATAAATTTTGAGTTAGTAAGTGAATTAAAAATGACTTTGCAATACTGACAGTATTAAGCCTTTTTTTCACTATGCATGCCTAGTTAGAAGACCACTGGTTCATTGAGAATTCCCTACAGATAATGCTGTAAATGGATTGTAGCTTCTCTCTGCATCTTTCTTGCATGTTATGGGAAATTGACTACTGGAATCATTCACTAAGCTGAATGAACACAGCAAGATGTGTGATGCATTTCATTCTCTTCTAGGCAATTCAAGAAAACACAACGACAACCATGTACAGGTTCCCCTGTTTGCTTCTACCATTATCATAATCCATTGTCCGTTGGCCTTTAAAGTAACTATAGTTTATCAAAGGCATTTCCAGTCCCTCTGGAATCTCTACACTTCACCAGTTAAAAGCACCCGAGCAACATCCCTTCCAAGTATAACGTAATTAATTTGGTATGAATTACACCTGGGATGTATTTAGTATTCTCCTGTTCTCAGCTCTCTAGCTAATGTAATGCTTTCCTTCCAAAATAGAAAATCAATAAAGAAAATCATATACACACACTTCACTTATTCAGCAGAGGAACATACAATATTAAAGGAAATCTCTCCTTGTTTTATAATACCCTTGGTGATAGTATCTTGAAATTCTTGGAGGGGAGGTGGGGAAGAAGAAATGATTCTGTCAGAAGCACTGCAACAGAACAAAACAAAGCTTTGCCTATGCCTGTAGAAATGGTTCAGTCACATAACATAATGCACAAAGGATAGATAATTAGCAAATAATATACAATAGCCTTTCAACTGAATCATGTAATTTTGACTCTAGAAAAAAATGGGTAGTTAGCAGGAAAAAAAGGGAGTCTATCCCAAACATTTGTAATGGGGTCCTTGGTGGTCTTGGAGCTTAGTTGTTTTCTTGCAGTCATTTCATTACTCAAACTAGGTAACATCATCAATGCACTGTTGATGAAATTTAATGAAATGTTTGCAAGAAAACAACCAAGTTTGGAGACTAGCCCAGGACCTCTCACTTGGACCCCAAACTACAAATATTCTCCTTCACTGAAATTTGTAAAGTTTTCAAAGATCCCTTATAAATATAAAATCCATGACAGAATAGTAGAGTTGGAAGGGATCTTGGAGGTTTTCTAGTCTAAATCAAGCAGGAGATCCCATACCATTTTTACTTTTTTAGTCACAATAAGTTGTTTTATCTGACAAAAAGCAAGAACCACAAACATCATTTGAACATCTATGAGGAGCCAATAAAAAGAGGTAAAATCAAATCTTTGTATCTCTCTATTTCTAAAAAAGAATTTAATCATCTAACACAGCATGGCCTATGCAGAAATCCATATATAGATGTTTTAAGAACTAAACTTTCAAGGTCCCCTCCATACAGCTTTGTTTTCCCCTGCTTTCTTTTTAAATCTAAAGCTCTTTGTATTTCTTTAATGAATGAATCTGCAAACAACTCATCAGTAAATGAGTTCTAAATATAATCCTGAATGGCAATTTTCTGTTTTTAAATCTTTCATCCAATATATATATTCAGATAGAACAGGACTATGAATCAGCATAGCATCCAAGATCGGTAAGATCCTGCCTTTTGAAAATGTAATAGATTGCTTTCTTTTTCCTCTTCCTTTCTACCCTAAAAGTTCCAAACATTTCCATTTTTATTTATTCTTGCATAATCTAGGAGAATGTCTAGATGAGAAGCATTGAATTGATGTTATATATTCATTGTTCATTGAAGTTTCCAATGATTATACACACTTTGTCACCCATCAAGGTCAAAGTAAAAGCCTGTTCTCTTCTCCTTTTGATGAGTAATTCTCTATGAACTATACATTCACTATCATGTCTTTGATTTTGTCAGAAAATAATATAATAAAAGAAAAGGGAGTGGTGGTGGCAGCAGGGAATGCTTTATTTATTTTTAGACCAAGTTTATATTTTATTTTATTTATTTTATTTTTACATTTATATACGGCCCCATTCCGAAGACTCGGGGCGGTTTACAGCTTATAAGCAATACTCTTACATCAGTATATTAATCCAATATACCT
>JANHFL010007863.1:21917-33194 GCA_032468155.1 Oxyrhabdium leporinum
TTTGCCTCCTTGCAGCAAACAGCAAAAAGCCTGGTCTGCTTCAGCCCAGCCTGATTAGCAGAAGCAGCTGGTTTTCGCTTGAATCGGCCTCCTGACGATCAGCTGTTTCAGGCTGCAGGGATAGCCATTGCCTATTGCCGCCTCCATGCACCCCGTTTTCAGTCAGGCAGCGGGGATTGGAACGGGTGGAAAATGGGGCGCGCGGAGGCTGAAAATGCGGCGCGCGAAGGCGGCAATAGGCGATGGCTATCCCTGCAACCTGAAACAGCTGATCTTCAGGAGGCCAATTCTTTTTGTTGTTTGCTGAAAGGAGGCAAATTGCTGGGAGACAGAGGCAGATTTTTTTCCTCTTGTTTTCCTCCCAAAAGCTAGGTGTGTCTTATACTCCGAAAAATATGGTAAGTAAATTTGTCCCCATATTCTGACTATTTCTTGCCACAATCACTGCAGTTGTTCAGTTAGTAATGCAGTTGTTAAGTGAACTTGGTTTCCCCATTGACTTTGCTTGTCAGAAAGTCGCAAAAGGTAAAAGATGAAAGATTTATAAGATCTGAAGAGAAACCAGAGTATGACTACAAATAAGTTAATATAACTATAATCATTATTATAAATACTATGCAAAAGGAGCTGCCAGCTGAGACTCGCAACGCCAACGGCTGTTCCAATGCATGCTTCCTTACCTGCATCCCCGGAAGTGGCTGGCTAGCGGAGGCCCGAACTTTACTCGGCTGATTCACGGAAGACCAACTGATTGCCAGACCACGAGCAGGAGCAGAGAGTTGGGCGTGCTGGACCGAGTTGGACAGCTGGGGCGTGGCTGACCTGCAGAAGCTGTATTGGCAGTGAGCGGATGGTGGGAGGGGACGAGGTGAAACGTGTTGCAGCACGACATAAGGGGTGGGGAAGTAACCACAGTAGCACAAACTTTGATTCCTTTTTGGTTGCTTGCTTCGTGCCAGATCCGCGTTACCAGATAAACATTGCCACATGGACCTGTGTTGCTGGATTTTATTTACCTACGCAGTACCTATGCTGCTATGTTAAGGAGCAACAGACTGACCGGGCCGACGTATTGCCGTTTGCCAAGGTGGTATATAACAATGCGGTGCACAGCTTTCACTCCCTTCCGAATTGCAACTTGAGCCGAGTTTGTCCAGATACCGAAGTGCTCTTGAGAGGTCCCTGCTTTAGTGGGACTAAGTGACTGGCTTGAGGGCATGAGGCGGGTGTGGGACCATGCCAGGAATGCCTTACGAAAAGCTGCGGAAGCCTATAAAGTGCAAGCGGAAAGGAAACCTAGCCCCCCAGTCCCCATTTAAAGAAAGTGTACCTCTCCACCAAGTATCTTAGGCTCAAGGTACCCAAGTCGGAAGCTAGCCCCAAAATTCCTAGGGCCCTTTCCAATCGTACAGGTCATCAACTCCGTTACGGTGGAGCTCAAACTGCTCCCACTCCTTGGTAAGACACACCCAGTGTTCCACAATAGTCTTATTACGTCCCATGGGAATGGCAACCATACAAGGGGCCCCAAGCGAGGCACCTCCATCCATCCAAGTAGGAGGGGAACTACACTACAAGGTGGAACGAATACTAGACTCCCGTAGGCATAGAGGCCAGGTACAGTATTTGGTACAGTGGAAGGGGTACCCCATCAGAAGCCTCATGGGTGAAGGAAGAGGATGTAAGAGCCCCTCGGTTAGTAAAATGGTTCCACTGACAAAACCTGGACAACCCAGGGGGGGGGCAGCGGGTACCCAGGAGATAGCTAATGGTATCCTTTGCCTTCCAAGTGTCGTCCCCTTGGTAGCGGGCTGCATGTCAGCCCTGGACCGCCAGATGGCCCAGGGCCACCATTCAGGTGCGGGAAGAGTGGCCAGCTGGGACGCATGCGCCTGACCATCAAGGGCCACACCGGACTACCTCCCAAGCAGGGAGGAGCCACCAGCGTGACACAAACAGCCACTCCAATGCACTCCTGCTTACCTGCATCCATGGAGATACCTACTGGCTAGTGGAGGCCCGAACTTTACTCAGCTGATTTGTAGAAGAGCAGCTGATTGCTGGATCACGAGCAGGAGCAGAGAGCTGGGGTGCCGGACTGAGTTAGGCAGCTGGGGCGTGGCTGGCCTGCAGCAGCCATATTGGCAGTGAGCAGTTGGTGGGAGGGGACAGGGTGGAATACAGGGCAGGTTGGAGCATGATATAAGGGGTGGGGAAGTTACCACAGTAGCACAAACTTTGATTCATTTTTGGTTGGTCGCTTTGTGCCGGGTCCGCGTTACCAGATAAACATTGCCACATCTATTTATATTGCTGGATTTTATTTACATGGGACACTGGAATGTGACCGAAGGGAGAAAAATCAGTTTCTTAGCCATTTGGGGTTAGGGATCATGTTTGCAATAAAAAGAAAGTGGTTCTTAATAAAGGAGAATATTTGCAGCTCAGGGTTGAAATGAGGGGTCCTTGATGCTCTCTAAGCTTGGTTGTTTTCTTGCAGACATTTCATTACCCAAACTAGGCAACATCATCAGTGCTAGTGCTAGAAATAGTGCAGTCTTCAAGAAAACACCAAGGATCCCTCAAAATAGTTCTCTCCAAATATTTTTATTTATTTGTATCCTGCCTTTATCATGCTTGCAAATAACGCAAGGTGGAAAACACATTTGACACTTTCCTCTTCCTATTTTCCGAACAACAACCCTATGAGGCGAGTTGGGCTGAGAGAAACTGACAGGTCCCAAAGTCACCCAACTGGGTTTAGTGGCTAAGGCGGGACTTGAACTCACAGTCTCCTTCTAAGAAGGAAAGCTTCTGAATTCACAAAATGGTAGGAGGGGCAACTCACAAAACATCCGTTGATCAGAAGGAAAATTGATTACAAATTTTCTTGCCATGGCCTTCAACTTTTTGCTCTCTTCTAGACCCAAGATATATTCTTAAAAAAGGACTGTAAGGCTAAAAGCCAATTTGATTGTTAACCTTCAGGAGTTATTCTTGATTAAAGAATTATGCAAGTGTAATAAATAAATACATACATTCATTCATATGCATTTATTACACTTGCATAATTCTTTAATCAAGAACAATTTCTTAATTGCTTTTGGAAAGAAACAGCTGGAGCAAGAGATTTGTGGATTCTAAAGAATCACATTCTGAGGGAAATGAAACTCCAGATAGAGTCCCCAGCATAAAGCTACCGGTAGTCCTCGAATTACAACCATTCGCTTAACAACAATAGAAAGTTACGACAGTCTCTGAGTGACTTATAATCCATCCTCAGTTATAACCGTCTGCAGCATCCTGTGGTCACATGATCACAATTTGCAACATTCCCAGCCAGCTTCCAACAAAAAAGCTGAATTCACTTAACGGCTGTGTGATTCATTTAACAACCAAGTGATTTACTTAATGGCCGGGATAAAAAAAAGGCGCTTCTTAGTGAGACGGGCGGCATATAAATATAATAAATAAATAAATAAATAAATAAAGGAACACAAATAAAAATGTTCATAAAATCAGGTCCACACCACATCACTTAGTGATTGAAATTCTGGTACAAACTGTGGGTGTATGTGAAGGATTACCTCTAAAAATAAGTAGGAGAATTTATCAGCATAAAAACTAAGTTCTAATTCCCAAAGGATCCCATTCCCCAGAGTTTTTTCACTATCCAAGACAGCCTGCAAGCTGTCTTAGCTTGCTGAAGCTTTTTAAACAATCATCGACTTTACTTTTGAAAAGAGCACACTCCAGGTATTCATCTGTTGTTGTTGGGGGTTGTTTTTTTTTTCATTTCATTTTTATTTGCCTTTCTTTTCTCTTTTCTAAAATTGTTTTTCCATCTGGAATTCTCCTTGGCTGCACTGTTTCTCCCCTACCATTTTCCTTTTTTGAAAAAAAAAAAAAGCTTTTTAAATTTACCTTGGTTTTTGCTGCAAACTTTTATTTGGCAAAAGTAAGCCAATAACACAAAAAGGGAGAACACATACTTCTGACTGACATGGCACAATAGGTTTTTTTTTCCTTTTTTTATGAAGTGGAGTACATTATAAATAATGTACCCTCTTTGCTTCTTCTAATTACTTACCGGTACTTCCCTCTAGTTTGGTCAATATGGAAGACCACAAATTTCAATGGGGAATGTCGATTAACTTTCTCTAAGCAGCACTTTTACCATTTTGACATTCATATTATTATATTCTTCCCCAAAAGCTGAGGGAAGGAGGGAAAGACAGCCACACACATGTAGATACTCACTCGCTGTATTAACACAATACATGATTATTTGTAGCAGAAATAAAATCTATAAAACCACAGCCTGCAGACAAGAGGGTAGTCAAAGAAAGGTTGTCACAATCTGGCTTTTACATGTAGAGAGTTAGCACCCACCTCTCTCCTAGAAGAATGAAACATTTTGAGAAATATTAAAAAGACAGAATATTATATTTCCCTGGATGAGAAATGGGGAAACATGCTCTTGGAAAGCAGCCCCCACCTTTCTTAATAGCCCACAGCAGATGTCAGCACTTAAAAGATAAAGAGCTTATTGAGATCTAGGTAGCTCTATCCATAGGCAAAAATTCCCTGCAGCAAGGTCTGAACAAAGGTAGGATTAGCCCTCAGCCACAATAGGAATTGCCCAACACCCTTTCAGAACACAAGCTCCTTCATTGCATCATCTGAGAGCAGACCAAACTTCAACCAAACTTAGCTCAGATAACCTATATGACTCCTACATAACCCCTACAACAGCCAATAGAATATATGTTCTTGCACAGGAACAGGAAGTTCAAGTGCAAAACCCAAGAGAAGGTATAACCCCCATACACACACTCTCAACTCCGTGTGGTCAGCTGCTCAAGACCAACCATGTGGTTCTGCTTTATCATTAAACCAATTCCCATTCAGTCTCCAGTGCCTTTCTCCTGGCTTGGAACTGAACCAGATGGATATTTCTTCCCACATATAGGTTGAAAATATATAAACAGACAAAGAAATAAATGTAAAGTAAATTTATTAATCTACTGGGACCAAAGCCAATCACCACTACACGCAGATATTCCAGAATATTACAATACAAAATGAGAATGTGAACAATAATATTTTAATCTGTAAAAATGCTATGCATTATGGGTAGTCCTCAACTTACAATTATAATGGATTCTGCCCATCACGGTCATTAGTGATGATGGTAGTAAAACGGATCAGTTACATGACCGGCATGATTTTAACACATTTTTTGATGATGGTTAAGCAAATGTGATGGTCATTAAGTGAACCAATGGTCTGCTATGGATGCACTTTTACCAAAAAGTGGAATTAAATGCCAATTTTGCTCAAAATTATTGTAAAACATGATCCTGGGACCACAGGATCCTAAAAATAAATAAGGCCCAGTTGCCAAGTGCTTGAAGTTTAGTCATATGACTGTGGGAAGGAAGACGCAACGACTGGAATTTCAAATTGAGATAGGACATAGCCCCCTGATAGATCCATTGTAACTTCAAACGATTGTAAGTTGGGGACTACCTGTAATATATTTTGTATGCATTTTTAACAAAGAAAGTACAGTGGTACCTAAGTATTCATCGTTAATTGGTTCCTGGAGGTGCAATGAGTACCAAAAATGATGAATACCAAACATTTTTCCCCGTAAGGAGTAATATAGTGAGTCAGAAGGCAGCTGATACCAACAAGGACTAGGAGTGACATGATAGCAGTCTTCCAATATCTAAGGGGGTGCCACAAAGAAGAGCTACTCATCCTGTTCTCCAAAGCACCTGAAGGCAGGACAAGAAGCAATGGATGGAAACTAATGAAGGAGAGAACCAACCTAGAACTAAAGTGGAATTCCCTGACAGTGAGAACAATTAATCAATAGAAAGAGTTGTCTCCAGAAGTTGTGGATGCTCCATCACTGGACTTTTTAAGGAGAGATTGGACAGCCATTGGTTTGTAATGGTATAGGGTCTCCTGCTTGAGAGTGGGTTGGACTAGAAGATCTCCAAGGTCCCTCTCAAACTATGTCATTCTGAAAACAAAATCTGAAATTCTGCTCACATTAACCAAATCCCACTTTGTTTCTTCCTTCCTACCTTTAGGCTTAGAGCTAGAGAGGTGGAAAGAGGGACAGAGTACATACCAATAATAACTTTGAAAAAAAAAGAAGACTTGGAGTTGAAGAATCAGGCCAGAGAAAACATACCTAATTTCAAACCCTTTTGTCCCAAATATTATTTCAGAAATGGAAGAAGATGAAATAACCGCAACTGAGAAGGAATATTCATCCACGTGGTTGCTTTTCTCCCTACTCAGATTAACCTTGCTTTGTTAGCTCATTCCCATGAGCTCTTGGGGTTCCCCTCCCCAGATGCAATATCTGTCCACACTGGAGCTGTTCTGAGATTGCTTGGCTGCTGTGGTGACATGATTAAAGAATTAACTACTTCAGTATTAGCCCATTCAGCTCAGTCCCATCAAAAGCAATTAATGTGGATTACATATATTTTGCAGGAAAAAATATCTTTCATTTCACATTTGGAATGACTCCAGGGAGGATTAACAAGCCCAACTGAATAAAATAATATGAATAAATTAGGTCACATATGACCAATAAATTTACATCCAGAAAAGTGCTCCCAGAATCTTAGTGGCATAGCATGTCTTACACGGCACTAGCAAAAACCTAATACCTTTGATCTACTTACTTAGTTTCATCCCTCAGAACTTACTGATGTTCTGACATATATTTCTTCTTTATTATTGCCTAAGGAAAGGGCATGCATTATGAAAGAGGGAGACATATTTATATATAAAATCTTTAAGCACTGGAATTGTTCTATACTTTCAGAAGGATCGGTGAGGAAAAAAATCCCTAATTTATTAAACTTAAATTTGAAAGCATCCTTAGCAATTTCATTTCCCATGGGTCTGTCACTATGAACTGGAATAGTAGTGCAGATAGTCCTCAACTTACAACATTTTGTTTAGTGGCTGTTCAAAATTACCACGGCACTGAAAAAAGTGACTGCTGACCGTTTTTTATTCACACTTAGAGCCGTGGCACCATCCCCTTGGTCACGGGATCAAAATTCAGGTGCTTGGCAACTGGTTCATATTTATGACGGTTGCAATGTGCAGGGGTCATGTGATTCCCTTTTGTGACCTTCTGACAAGCCAAGTCAATGGGGGAGCCAGATTGACTTAACAACCGTGCGACTAACTTAACTGCAGTGATTCACTTAACAAACGTGCCAAGAAAGGTCATAAAAAGGGGCAAAATTCACTTAACAAATGTCTCACTTAACAAAAATGTTGGCCTCAACGGTGGCCGTAAGTCGAGGACTACCTGTACATTAGGAGGCCTTAGATGGAATGGGCAGTACAACAATTTAATTTACAAAACGATATTTTTTTTTTAAAAAGTCTTATGGTTTCAAGGTATCCGAGGTAGAATCTTGTCTATTATAACATGAAGGGCTCTTCAAAAACAACACCTCACATCTTCAGTCTAAATGTAGATATTACGTTGTATATTCCAGTTTATTCTGTTACTGGTTGATATCTTGGCTAAGAAATTGTTGTAACAACAAAGGTGATGTTAAGGAGAGAAGTGGGGTTGGCAGTGGTATCTAATGTGCTTGGTGCAGCCCTCCAAAGAAATATACCATAGGACACAACTGCGCTCAGCAACTAAACTAAACTCTCAAAAGAAATATTGGCATGCTGTTAACAGCACATTGATTGAAAATAATACTGAAGTGAGTGGAATGGTTAAGTCATCCTTCAGTAGCTGAGGAAAGTCTTCTGGGAGGGCTGTCAAAATTCTAGGGAGCTGCATTTCCTATATTTATACAGAGATTGAATGGCGCATGATGCATATTGTTGCTGTTGCAGCTGCCATTGCAGTTATTTTTAAATTTATTGACCACTTAACTCCAGTGGAGTGTTCTTAAAAATAGCATTCTTTTTTTTTTTTTTCCAAAAGTCCAAGTTCCTCTTGGAAGAGACTTCTCAGCTTCATCCGTTTTAGAATTTTTCTGAGGTGACCAGCCAACAGGTAGTCCTCCGCCTGTGACTACAATTGAGCCCAACATTTGTGTTGTCAAGCGAGACATTTACTGCGTTTTGCTCCATTTCACAAGCTTTCTTGCCGCCATTGCTAAGTAAACCCCTGCGGTTGTTCGTGCAGTAACCAGATTGTGAAGTGAATCGGACTTCCCCATTGAGTTGGCTTGTCAGAAGATCCCAAAAGGGGGATCACGTGATCTCGGGACACTGCAACCGTCCTAAATAGGAAGCAGTTGCCAAGCATCTGACTTTGGATCACCTGATCATGAGGATGCTGCAATGGTTAGAAGTGTGAGAAACGGTCATAAGTCCCTGCTGTAATTCGAACGGTCGTTAAATGAACTGTTGTAAGCTGAGGAGCAGTGCAGGGAGGGAACAAGACAGTAACTCTCAGATTCCTTGACTGTTAGCAATGCTATCTAAGCTTCATTGGGGTTATCTGTCAAAGCGCTTGGAACTTGGATTGCTTGATATTCGTTAAGGTTTTCCTTCACAGAAAAAAAAATCTACAACATTGTCCAAACATGTGATTCGGTGGTTTTTTTTTTTAAATCTATTTTTTATCATCTAATTTATTTATTTTGCTCTCGTTTTGTTTTGTTGCTTCTTGTTTTAATGACTCTAAGTCATGATGACGATGTTGGTGATGATAATACCATCAACAACAATTGAATAAAAAGGAAACTAATTACATTGCTTAATCTATTCCCTCTGTGCTGTCTTTATTCTTGTCTAAGCACAAACACAAGCGCACGGGCAACAAATGCATACACACAGCAAGACACACGCACGCCTACACCTACTTGCTCCATGCCATTCACAGGGGTTTTTTTTGTCACCCGCAGAAGCCAATTACTACTAGAGTCTGCATGTCTATTCAATAGGCATTACAGTTGTAATTACTTTTGCTTCGCTTCCTGCTCGTTTCACAGGTGATGGAACTGGGGCATTAAAAGAGTAGACATTTGCATGACCAGAACTTCTAACTGTCTTGCATACAAATTGGGCCCCAAGCCAGGTATCCGACTGTCTGGAATTGAGTGGTTCCAGAACAATAGTAACAGGGCCTGGGAGATGAACAAAGGGCAAAGTCTGAACTGAACAATTTGCTTATCCTGATAGTTATGGTGATTCTCAATCATGCAGGACGCTGTTCTCCCAAAGGCAACCGTAGGTCCAAGAAGGTCCAACAGTAGGATTTAAGAAAGTCTTAAGGTCTGAAAAAGGGTTTAAGAAAGACAGAATAACAGTTGGAAGGGACCTTAGAGGTCTTCTACTCCAACCTCCTGCTCAAGCAAGACTTCTAAGAAAGTCCTGTTGCTTATTGAAAAGCACCTTTGGGGCTTGCCCTGATGATTAAAAGTAGACCTTGATGCAATTGAAACTGAAATTCTGCATATTAAAAAATAGCAATAAATACATGTGAATCAATAACTTTCGCTGAACAAAGGAGACAAACTCCACAGTTTCTTCAGGGCAGGATTCTATTAGTAGATCCTATTAATGGATCATTCTATTAGTAATGATAGTTTCATTTCTACCACTCAAAATCCTCTCTGGAATATAGTCTTTCTTGAGATATGCTTCTGGGACTGAATGGTGCTATGGAAAGCTAAGGTGGTTACAGATTATAGAGTAATGACTGTCCAACAAAAAGTAACATTCAAACACATAGTTCGACTCTAAAACAACTGAATAAATACAAGAACACTGTATTCCATGTATGAGAAATTGCACTGAAACTCCGTCCTAGCTTGAAGAAATCTTACGTACAAAATTCCTTTTATTAAACTGAATGAGAATTGGTTAAAAAAGAAATTATTTTCTATTCAGCATTAAATTAATTCAGTTCCATTTCTGGTGCTGTCATCTTCCTGGGGCAGGTGAGAATCTTAAATGTGGTCCCATTAATCAGTGCAATTTTCAATTTATTCCCCTTCAGTGAAATTACTTTTTTTAAAAACTTTTTCTGTTGCTGCTGTTGAGTTTTGCCATAGTTTGGCAGCTTTTTTTCCTTGAAACAACAACCTCGACATACAACTGAGCCTCAGTGGCTCAAGCTAAAACTATCAGATGCAAGGAATTGTTTTCCAGGTGTGATGCCTGACTTTGTGTATATAGAAGTACAATCTATTTTGTCAGCTTGCAAAAGATTAAATTCAGATATTGCCTTGGGCTAAAAAAATGAAGATGAGCAGAGAAAGGGAGTGAGAGAAAGACAGATACAGGAGGTCATCTTATTGTTTCAACATAGTGCTAAAACTTCAACAAAGTTTTTTTGACAAGAAAAAGTGTGGTTCACCTAAAGAGAAAAATGCAGGCAGACTGAAGTCTGTAACATTCCAAGATTAAAAATAAAAGACTTCTGAGAAAGACATATTTTCTAAAAAGAAAACTGGAATGAAATTTCTTAGAAGAGAACATTTGTATTGATTCAGAAGCACCAATTAACTGTTGGAATTTCTGGTTCTTTTTTATTTGGTAAGATTGGAGAAGACTCTTTGCTCTTTGTGGATATAGTCCATCAGAAGCTTTGATCACTGCTTGGAATCATTGGTGGTTGAGTTGCTGGATCAAATCAGGCCCATGCAAGCTTTTCCCCTCTCAGGGATCCCATCATTTGCTAGGATTCAAGGGAACTTGAAGGAAAAGAAGCAAGAGAAGAGACATCGAGAGGGTTGTCGGTGCTCAACCTTGACTGAGCATGGGTTAGAGCTGCTGTTAAGAGCAACTTTTTGCTGATAAGAGTAGTGAATCATCGGTACTTCTTTGCTCTTATAGCATCTCCAAGTAGCTACCCTGCAACCCTGATTTAGGAGAAATAAGCCCTTCTGGGATATGGTGTGCTCAGAGAATCTTTTGCCAGGGTGTGCAGAGAAGGAACCAGTGAAATTTTAAGATGGGTCTATGGCTGCTGTTAATATTTGGTCTCTCTTCTGCCTTGTAGTTTTTTTTTTATTTTAGTAACGACTGTTTCATATTTTTATTAGTGATTATTCCTATCTATTTGTTGCCTGAACATAGTTTGTTGTATACTACCCTGAGTTTCTTTTTCTGAGATGGGCAATCACAGATAGGTAGATGATAGGCAGGTAGGTAGGTAGGTAGGTAGGCAAGCAGATGAGACAGATAGATGGATGATAGATAGATAGATAGATAGATAGATAGATAGATAGATAGATAGATAGATAGATAGATAGATAG
>JANHFL010007863.1:44933-57429 GCA_032468155.1 Oxyrhabdium leporinum
TACTGCACCACAGCCATTCTTCATGTTGATTTACCTCCACCCCCTAATCATCTTTGTTGCTCTTTTCTGCACTCTTTCCAGAGCCTCAACATCTTCTTTTTTTTTTTAATACAAAACATGTTTATAATTTATAAACATGGAACAGAGTTCCACCAGCGGTGAGTTTGGTTGAGGGACGGCAATTCAAATACAGCACACAGAAGAATGAAAGAGGCTCGCTTATCTAATGGTATAGAAACTGGAACTGAGCAGCGAGAGCTCCTGCTTGCCCTTCTCTTAGCCTAAAAGTTGAGGAGAATCAGACTTTGGATCTGAATGGGGGGGCAATCCAAGGGCTTGAAAACTGGGAAGTCAACAACCACCCTGCAACAAGGCATATAGTTGCTTCTGCTTTGGATTGTGGGAATGCCCAGTTCCCTGTTTAGCAAGGGAGCTGTCCACCTTTTGCTTTCCTAATGCCCTCTGCCAACATACAGAGTTCTCTTGGGCAATCCCATATAGCAATTGTGTGGAAAAGGCCATGCCGTGAGTCTTTCCTCACTTGCATTTAACTGCAGCACAGACATTTTTTTTCTTTGATTTATTTTCTTTGATTTATTTTCTTTGACATGGCCTGGAAGTCATGTTTTTTCCCCCTGCTATATTCTCTGCCTTCATGTTCTTGCTCATGGCCCATTAAAAGTATTATCCACTAGATAAATTTATTGGAATAAAATGTGCTAATCGCATGGGCAGTTCCTTTCTACTTGAGCTGGTTTTTTTTCTCTAATGCCTTAAAAAAAACACCTTATGCCTTGCTTATGGAAATCACAATTGAAAAGTGGAGCTTTAAGCCTTTTTCTAAACAGAGCAGAGATAAATCAAGAGTCCTTGGAATGCTGGAGATGCTATCTGAACTGTTCATCAAGCTGAGCTTCTCCAAGTCCCAGCTGGAGTTTAAAGGATGGTGGAGATAACTGTTAGTGAAATAGTAAAGATCTCCACCTATGGAATGTGTCAGGACTTCAACCTGGGAGAGTGAGAAATCCCAGCTTCCAACCCACCCATAAATCAAGAGGATCAGTATAAGTCAGCTTTTTGCACCCCAGACATTAGCCTCGGATGTGACTTGTCTTTAGGGAAGAGAATGGTGGAGGAAAGACATGGGACTGCTCTGATTTGTGTCCATGGGTTCAAGATGCTGCAGGTCTATTATGAGAGTTCTATTTTCCTCCTGCTTTAAAGCAACCTGCAGACTGGAGGACACATCAGACTTAAGATCTCTAAGGCAGAGTAGCAAAGGGTGCCTCCTCAACCCAAGTCAAGATACCTTGTACCCCAAACTGGGCAAATGATTGCCCTGAATGGGAAACCCCTCTTTTACCACTCTTTTAGACCTTGACATTCATACCATTCCTAAACACAGAGCTGGTTCAAACTGTATGGACTCTGGATGAGATTTGTATGAACCCATCAAGTATAAGGAAGCAATATAAATCTGAGCTTTTTCCATTGTGTGTTTTGTTTGACCATAACAGATCAGAATTGTTTTTTATGCTATTATAGACTAATACAGCCTGGCATAATATCTGTTGTCATTCAAGCAATTTATTATTACAAAATCTGTAGGGAATCAAAAAAAAGGCCTTCCTCTAACATATATATATATATTTCAACCCTCAAAGGCTGAGATCAGGAGACATAGCTATCTGGCCTGCCCCCCCAAAAAATGGTTTGAGTGGGGAGAGAAAAAGAGAGTAGGACTCTACAAATGTTTGCAGCATAAACATTAAGGTAGGTGAAGTGATATAATAGGATAGAATAAGTCCACTTGAGATGGGGAAAAATTAGCAGGGAAAAGCTAAGCAAATTTTCCTACTAAGACACCAAACAAGGAGAGGGTATAATTTAAAGAGAGAGTGGG
The DNA here is from genome assembly GCA_032468155.1 of Oxyrhabdium leporinum. Taxonomy (NCBI): domain Eukaryota; kingdom Metazoa; phylum Chordata; class Lepidosauria; order Squamata; family Cyclocoridae; genus Oxyrhabdium; species Oxyrhabdium leporinum. The sequence goes on from JANHFL010007863.1 coordinate 46,837, forward strand.
AGGGAATGGATAGAGCAGAAAGCCACTGTTCAGGTGATGTTTCCACATCTGGGCATTACAATTCGGAACCAATGTCCCTTTCCGATCAATGCTTGAGAGCAAATGCTAATAAAAGCCTCAGAAAATAATTTCTGATTAAACTCAAAGACTCTGTGTGTGTGTGTGTGTGTGTGTGTAATATTCACTTTATTAAAGCCTTTCACTCATCCCCACCCCATATTGTCTTAAAAAGGCTTACAGAGTATCAATAAATGTGCATATAATACAACCATTGAAAAGTATAAGGAAATGAAGGGGGAACCCTCCTATACATTTCTGCCTAAGGCTGCTGGCTGGGGAAGTCTGAAAGTTGAAGTTCACACATCTTACAGTTCCCAAGGTTGAGAAACATTGGTCTAAGGATCCCGGATGGAGGAAATGAATGTCCTAATCCAAAGCCATTAGCAATCTGTAGATCAAGTTGCAACTGGAGATTTTATCTTAGATCATTTTATCCTGTGCTATTTATTTATTTATACATGTGACTGAGGTTTTTTCCCCTCTCTTCTCTCATTTTAATAGCTCTATGGTCTATCCAGAGGACCTCCTGTTATTAAATGAGATAAAGTGAAATTTTACATCACCATCAAGCAAACAGTACACGTCTGACGGAACAAAACAGTCTATGCAGAAGGAAATGTGGTCACAAATTATATGTCAAAAAATCCAACACATCGTAAGATCTAGTTTTTACTCTTAAATAGCATACTAAAATGTTAGGAGCATTCTGCTTGGCCCATGTAATCATCGGATGCATCGTCAACATACATTTTTAATATACTGTTTGAGTGAAAAAACTAGATATTAAAACCACCGTTCTCTAAAGTCCTTCCAAACTAGAGATAGATACACATAAACCCCACCACAGACATACATATATTGTAGGCTTTGGCCTGAACAATTTCTGAGAGTGATTAGATCTGTACAGAAAGTAATTATCCCTCTTTAGTAAATATTTACATTAGTGATCTTGCTACTAAAAGGAGTGCTTCCTTTAAACCTTATTTCCATTTGACTAAATTCAAGAGTTTTTGGTTTCCTATCTATCATTCGATTATCTTTTATGTTGCTTGACCTTCTTCATACTTACAATAATGCACGCACGCTCTATACACCTACCAACATGCATAGGGCATTGTGGGAATTTCAATGGTTTCGATTTTTCCCACGATACCTTAGGAAAGCGGGATCCTGTGGGCCTTATGGGAAATAAAAATGGCAGAGAATTCAAATCAACACACTACTGTTCCTGTTTCATAATGTCATCAGTGAGTAGAATGTGGTGTGATGGACCACCAATTTAAATGCAGAAGTCCACAACTTACAACCTTTTGTTATGATATTGCCGAAAAAAAGTGACTTAAACCAGTCCTCACACTTACAATTGTCACAGCATTCTTATGGTCACATGATCAAAATATTTAGAGAGTTGCAGTATCCCGGTGTCACATGACCGTCATTTGGGACTTTTCTAGCAAAATCAAAAGGTAAAGTCAGATTCATTTTATAACTGCAGCAATTTGTTAAGAACAGTGGCATAGAAGGTCATAAATGGGCAGAACTCGCTTAACAACTGCCTCACTTAGCAATGGAAGTTTCAGTCGCAAATGTGGTCAGAAGTCCAGAACTACCTGTACTATTAACTACAGCTCCATGATCTGATATTTTTCTTCAACTTAATGATGATCTGGCTATTCATTTAATGGGTCCACCATGTGCATTAAAAAAAGGACACTGGTATATGAAAGTAGATCTAATATAGAAGTAGTCCTCAACATATGATCACAATGGAGCCCAAAATTTCTATGGCTAAGTGAGACATTTTGTTAAGTGAGTTTGGCCCCATTTTAAGACTTTTCTTGCCACAGTTGTTAAGTGAGTCGTTGTAGTTGCTAAGTTGGTCACAATGGTTGTTAAGTGAATCTGGTTTCCCCACTGACTTTGCTTGTCAGAAGGTGGCAAAATGGGATCACATGACCCCGGGACACTGCAACCGTCATAGATACGAGTCAGTTGCCAAGAGTCTGAATTTTGATCACGTGACCATGGGGATGCTGCAACCATTGTAAGCTGAAAAAGGGTCACGAGTCACTTTCAGTGTCGCTGTAACTTTGAACGGTCATTAAATGAATTGTTGTAAGTTGAGGTCTACCTGTATATATTTTTAGAAGGGCTGGAGCACAATTCAGGGTGTTGGTTTTTAACCTATAAAACCTAACATCTTAAGTCTTGGCTGAGTAGTAGCTTCTTTCCTCATTGGCCGCAATCCCTCATTATAATTTGGGAGCTGGTATTTTTACTACGGGCACCTCAATTATGGAATTCATTCTGAGAAGCTGGTCTTTCCTTCCTATTAGAACTTTGAGGTAGAAATACAAGTAGTCCTCGACTTGCAAGTAGTCCTCGACTTACATTTCATTTAGTGACCATTCAAAGTTACAACGGCACTGAAAAAGAGTGAGTTATGACCATTTTTTCAGTTATAATCTTTGCAGCGTCCCCATGGTCACCTGAACAAAATTCAGATGCTTGGCAACTGGTTCATATGAGGGTTGCATTATCTGGGGGTCATATGATCACCTTTTACGACTTTCTGACAAGTAAAGTCAACGGGCAAGCTAACTTGACAATGGCAGTGATTCACTCAACAACTGTGGCAAGAATTCGGTTTCCGAATGTTCATTACCAGGCTAGGTAACCCTAACCTTAACATATTACCTGGTAACGATACATTCAATAACCAATCCACAAAGCTAGAAGTTCTTTTCATCCAGTTGCTAAATAATCTGACCTGGACAGCAAAGTAAATGTTGTAATAGACCAATCTCCTTTGAACTGTTACTGAATTCATATAAAATCTGTGGGCACTAGTCATTTCCTGTGATGGGAGAAAACAGAGCCTTTACACAAATTTTCACTTCCATGGAAGTAACTGATAAGCTTATCAACGTTCAGTAGGGAGTGGAACTGTATTCAATTGTTATATAGCCATAGAGTTCTCGATCAGTCATACAACGACAGGTAGTCCTCAACTTACAACAATTCATTTAGTGACCAAAGTTCCAATGGCACTGAAAAAAATGACTTATGACCGTTTTTCACACTTACGACCATTGTAGCATCCCCAGAGTGACGTAATCAAAATTCAAACACTTGGTAACTGCTTCAGATTTATGAAATTTTAAATGTCCTGTGGTTATGTCATCCCCTTTTGCGACCTTCTGAGAAGCAAAATGGGAAAGTCAGATTCACCTAAGAACCATGTAACTACCTTAACAACTGCAGTGATTCACTTAACAACTGTGGCAAGAAATGTCATCAAATGGGGCAAAATTCACTTAACAACTGTCTCGCTTAGCAATGGATAGGTTAGGCTCCACTCTGGTCATAAATCGAGGACTACCTGTACTGGAGGACATAGGAGTCAGAGCGATCTAGTGGCCTGAGAAAAAGAACTTTATCTCAGAAAGTAATAGAATTGTGCACTTTGAGTCCCATGCAGGTGTTGGAAAAAAACGGAAGAAAAGCCTTATCGGTTAGTTCCAGACTATGCCGCTCCTTTTCTTCTGGAGATAAAGCGGGAATGCAGGATTGCTCATAAGATAAAACAATGTGTGGACTTTATTAGAAGTTTCTTGTCTAACAGGCTCGTTAGCAGGGCCCGTACTTGTGCACAGCATGGTTTTTTGCGTGCTTTGCAAAGTGTTCCAAGGGTACGGCTCAGAGGTCAGCCCTACCTCTCGGTGCTCCTTTATTGTTTGAGTAGCTACATTCCACAGGCCTGGTTTAATAACAACCACTCCAGAATTTTTTATTTTTATTTTTATTTTTTAAAAGAGGAAGCAGTGGATAGATCTGCTCAGAAAAATATAGAGCTCTACAACATAGAAAGTTATCTGGCGTCGTGTTTGAATTGAGGAATGGAAATTCAGCAATTCATCTGTGGCTGGGTGATATCCCCTTGCATATTTATATTTGCATCTTACAATCCACTTTGTAGGTCTTTCTTTTGTTGGAAATTAAAACCCACTACTCTCCTAGAAAAATGAAATATTTTAGGATATACTAAAAAAAGCTAGAATATTGTCCCTAAAAGAAATAGACAGAGAGGCAGAAACTCACCCACCTCCCTTTGTTGATGGGCCATTAAGGCCTGAGCCAGTCTATTCTACATAACAAAGATCTACCTCCTTCAGGCAGAGACATTTAATTGCCCTCGGCCCATCTCAGCACATGGCACCTGGGAAGATTATACCACCCAGCAAGATTCAACCAAGCTACCCCTGCATGGTCCCATGGGAGGCTGACAACCAATCAGGATACTCTCCCTGTGCCCCAGGAAGTTCAAAGCCAGAGGGGGTATAAAACCAAGGGATTCTCAGCATTTCTTCCTTTTTTTCTTCTTCTTCACCCAAGATCTTCAAACCATGTGAACCCTTTTCTGCCAGGACCACAAACCATGTGGTCCTGTCCACCATTAAAACCATCCTTCCAAGCAGTCTCCATGTTTCCAGTCGTTTTCCCCACTTGGAACTGAACCCAGAAGGATATTTCTTCCAACAGGTCCATCCAAGTTTTCTTATTCGACATGTTCTTAAAATTACAATTTTTCTTTCATTGTTCACTTGTGTCTTAAATGAAGGCTAAGACTCCAAACGCTGGCTAGAAACTTTACTTGAAAGCCTCTGGCAAGTTGTCAAAGGGGGGAGGAGGAGAGAGCTTATTATTTGCAAAAGAAGCCCTCCTAATTGGAAAATGTGATGAAGAGAAAATAGTGAATTCTCAGTAATCGCCTTCCAAAATGATAATGCGTGCAGTTTAATGAATATTAATGTACCATATTTATGAAATGAGGAACTTTTAAACGTGCGGGAGAAAAGCGTTTCTTTACACATGCAGCAGTCAAGCATGGAGTTGTATAGCTGCTGTCAGTCTTCGGCCAGACAAATAAGTTCATCCATTCCTACTACTTTCTCTCTATTCTTACACACTCTTAACAGATTCTCATTACTGCCCATCTTGAAGCTAAACATCTTGCTTCTCTCAAAATTTACTCTTTCCCTGAGGGTTGTCAGGTTCTCACCCCCAACAACATGTGAGGCTAAGAGTTATAGGGTATCTGCCCATCCTTTTTTTTTCCTCCTTTGAAATGCTTTTAGTGTAGAAGAGAAATCGAATGAAATTTAGGTGGGATGGGGATGGGGCATTCTGAATCTGACAATAGCATATTTATGGATATGTAACCTGTGAGAATGCCTGATTCAATCCCCCATTCAGAAATCTACAGCCTGTGTCCCTTCCCATTTTTTTTCAGTTGAATTCGAAATTTTCTCTCATTTTAATCATCACATGACAAACCATGGCTATCATACAGCACCCTCCTGCCTATCCGTTAGTGGAAACAGGGGCATAGGTGAATAAAACAAGTTTAAAGGCAGTAAACAGAGTACACCTTCGGGGTTCCTGGCATTCAACTGCACAGTTGTGTTAGTTGTTGACAAAAATTGGCCTGGAAATGCCTTGCCACGTCACCTTTAGATCTAAAGAGGTATTTTACGAAGTGTCTTAGTGAGCAGTAACTATGGTGCACAAGGCATTTGAAGGAAATTACTTCCTTCTTAAGTATAGTCATTACCTATGCCTGCCGATTTCTCGGTAATTTAGTTTCATAGGGGTTTTTTAAGTTTTTTTTTTTTAAGAGAAATAATTACTGTGGAATCTGCGCTGAAGCTTAATGTGTGAAGATAATCATGTGTTTACTTTATCTTTATATTGTTAATGCCAGGCTGTCTTGCGCTTAACTTGAAATTCAATGGTTAGGGAATGGCAACCTTTGGATAGGCTTGATGTTACTTGTGAAGAATATGAGATAATTTCAGGCATCTCCGTATCCTTTGACAACAAGGAAGACCTTTTTTCCAAGTAAGCTTTTCAGGTAGCAGCCTTTGTACCTTTCTGTTGAGAAAAATAGGGTTGCCAGGTTCACATAGAGATTTGCTCTGTAGATTTCACCAGTGTTATGCCCAAATGTGTGCACAAATCATGAAGTGTTCATATCCCTTTATCATGCCTTGGAATACTGCATCCAATTTTGGTTGCTATGATGTAAAAAAGATGTTGAGACTCTAGAAAGAGTGCAAAGAAGAGCAACCAAAATGATTAGGGGACTGGAGGCTAAAAGATATAAAGAACGATTTCTGGAATTGGGTACATCTAGTCTGGTGAAAAGAAGGACGAGGGGGTGACATGATAGCAGTGTTCCACTATCTCAGGGGCTGCCACAATGAAGAGGGGGTCGAGCTATTCTCCAAAGCAACTGAGGGTAGGACAGGAAGCAAAGGGTAGAAACTAATCGAGGAGAGAAGCAACCTAGAACTAAGGAGAAATTTCCTGACAGTAAGAACAATTAATCAGTGGAACAACTTGCCTCCAGAAGTTGTGAATGCTCCAACATTGGAAGTGTTTAAGAAGAGATTGGATAACCATCTGTCTGAAGTGGTGTAGGGTTTCCTGCCTAACCAGGGGATTGGACTAGAAGACCTCCAAGGCCCCTTCCAACTCTATTATGCTATGCTATGCTATGCTATTTCTAAATCTGCCTTACAATGTCTCAGAAATCTTCTGCACCTCTGAAGGAAGCTTCTGTTGTTCTATCTTACCTTCAGGTGCCTGAGGTCAGGTAGGAATTCAAAACTGATGTTAGCCCTTCAAGGTACATCAGGTTAAAAAAAAAAATCTCTGTAGAGATTTTAGGAATTCTACTTTATTTTTATAGGGCACATTATTGAAGAAGCTTTTTGGATGAGAAGCGAAACGTCTTCAAAGAAAAAAACCAAAGTCCAGTTGCCTCTTGAAAAAAAGCACTTTTGTGGACTTCAACTCCCAGAATTCCACAGCCAGATGGGAAGGAAGGAAGGAAGGAAGAAGGAAGGAAGGAAGGAAGGAAGGAAAAAAACCAAAGTCCAGTTGCCTCTTGAAAAAAAGCACTTTTGTGGACTTCAACTCCCAGAATTCCCCAGCCAGATGGGAAGGAAGGAAGGAAGGAGATGGAAAGGAAGGAAGGAAGGAAGGGCACTCATTCAAAATATAACAATTACCCAAAGTTCTGTTTAACAGATGTTCCCCCCCCCCTCCATGTATGGTGTGCATATATGAATGTTAGAAATACTCAACAATATGTATGCTTTTGAGAACTTGCTGAATGATTGAAAGCTGGTGGCTGTTAGCAACTCAATACAGCTTTCTCAACTGGGACTAAAAAGAGAGAGAGAGAAAGCAAAAAAAATAAAAATAAAAATAAAATGACAGCCCGAATGAAGCCAGAGAAGGAAACAAAAAAAAAAAAGAACTTTGTATCTGACCAGCAAGAACATCCTTCCGTTCAAAAACATTCTACCCAGGGGAATCTCGGGATTTTTGTTGCTATTTTTTAGACTGATAGTATTGAAAGAAAACAATCCCACCCCTTCAATTCCAAAAGTAGTTTGCTCTCTTTTCACCACAATTGCTACTGCTAGTTGGCGTATGATTTCATGAACTGTCTCTGCCAGCATGTGGTTGCTCCGTCATATCTTATTATATTGCTGTTTTATTACTTTGCATTGTTTTATTTTTAATTACATGGCCGTAATTGATTTGTACACTGCCCAGGAAACCGTGGTACGTTGGCGATTGAGAAATCCAAGATAGAAAGAAAGGGGGGGGGGCAGTGGCGAGGGACCTTTTTTGAAATGGAATATCGAAGTTTACAAGTGGAAAACCAATAGAGGTTTCCCCAACACACTTAGTCTTTATTTTGGAAATGTGAACTGTCAGTGATTGTGGCTTTTACTGGATTTGTTTGTGAGTAAAATGCTTTAAAACTTACCTGTGAGTAAAATAATAATAATAACAACAACAACAGTAATCTTCGACTTACAGTTGGTTCTGTCAAGACATTTCTCTTTACTTCTAGCTTGGATCTCTCCTTGATGAGTTTCCATCCACCTTGGTTTCAGGAACTGGCTACATCTAATTTATCGACGAGGAGGAGGAGGACTAGGACCGACATGACAACGGTCTTCCAATACCCGAGTGGCTGCCACAGAGAGGAGGTCTCACTCAACAACCGCATCCCTCAGCCAGGGCGGTTTGCTGCCGATTGTGTTTCGTAAGCCAAGGACTATTGTCCTGGCAGCTCTCCCAACCTGCCCCCTTCCAACTCCAGTCTCAAAGCCTGGAAGAGCCTGAGCCAGGGTTCCAAGAACTGCCCTCGGGTTGGGGGGTCTGCCCTCTTCCATTTTGCCTCCTCTCCCCAATCAAGCGCCCCCCCCTCCTCCCCAGGCCTGAGCCGTGCCCCCTCTTCCAACAAGAAGCGGGGGGGGGTCTAAGGTCAGCCCCGGCAGGCCAGCCGTGTCCCTTTAAGGTAATCTTTGCACATCGCATTGCCGGGCAGATTGATGTTAATGGACATGTGCAGTTATGTTATGTAATAGAAACCTTGTCAAAAGACCCTGATGGATGACTTCTATGCAAGCATTAGCGTGACTCCGTTTACGGCTTTCCCATAATCTTCGAGGGGCTGATGGAGACCACCCAGAGCGTCAGATTAATGGAGAGAATGGGGGGGGCTGGGGGGGCTAGAGAGGGAGTCGTTCCCCCACCTCTGCCAGGGTCATTATTATGGTTACACCTGCAAACACCCACAGCTTCATTTACTCACCCCAGCAAAAAAAGAAAAATGGAACTCGATGGAAGATTTTGCCAGGGTCGGGAATGTCTCATGCAAAGATGTCGAGTTGCAAAAAAAAACAAACCCAAAACCAAACACACAACAATCACAACAGCATTTGTTGAAAGTAGGGATGTGCGCAACCTTGGCAACTTTTAAAGATTGGCGGATTTCAACTCCCAGAATTCCCCAGCCAAGCAGTTCCCCTTTGCGTTATAGAGACCAGTCTTTTTTTAAATTTTAAAAAAAAAAATGGGGAAAAAAAATCAGAACCTGAAGGATTTTGATGCCGGATGTTTAAAAGAGGATTGTTAATGCGTTGGGTTTTGTTTTGGTTTTTTTTTAAGAAAACGTTCGGTGTGCAAGCAAGAAATACAGAATCCAGAAAGGGGGGTGAACGGCTGCCGGCTGCCTCATAATTGCATTTCTCCCTCTCAAATATTTGCAAAAGGAGGAGAACGTGGCATAGCTTGGCTTCTTAAATTCTGCATCTTTCCAAGGAAGGATAGTTCCCTGACCGTTTATAAAGCACGTGGAAATTGATTTGGTTCATTTTCTTTCTTTCTCTTTATTTTGATCTTCTCTTGGCTACTTCACTGACACTTTGATCCACCGAGGAGCCTTCCGAACGAGGTTAGAACAAAGGCTGTCTAAACAAGGGTTTATCAGAGCGGAGATGCAAATCCCGTCTTGAGGCTAGTGGGCCTTCTAGGTGGCTTTACAGAGGGACCGTCTTTTTTCCCCAATAATATCAAGGGCAGAAGGAGAGGGGCAAAATAACATTGCGTGTTTGTGTGAAAGAAAGGGAGAGGGGGAAATGTAATCAGAAAGGGAGGGAAGGAGAGAGGGAGGGAGAAAGAGGAAGGGAGGCAGGGAGGAAGGAGAGTAGAAGGAAGGAGGGAGGGAGGGAGGAAACTGGTTATGATGGGTGGAAGGAAGGGAGAGTGGAAGGAAGGAAGGAAGGAAGGAAGGAAGGAAGGAAGGAAGGAAGGAAGGAAGGAAGGAAGGAAGGAAGGGAGAGCAGAAGGAAGGAAGGAAATTAGTTATGATGGGAGGGAGGGAGGATAATTTGTTTCCAACAAGGAACAATTAAAACCTCATCTTAAATAAATTCTCAACCTCATCTTGAATGAAAATAAAAAACCTGGGAATGCAATTATCTCCATGGACTTCACTGCCAGTAGGCCAGTCTGTCATCTCTGCATGGCAAATGCAGGGTCTTTAAAAAAAAAGACTTTGGGGGCTTAGCCTGCTTTTGAGACTTACACTCCCCTCCCTCCCCAATTTAAGTTTGCATGCCCCCAGCAGGTGAAAGGAAGGACGGCAGCAACTGAGCGAAAGAGGAGCCAAACTTCCCAAGCTGGCTCTGCCACAGAGACGGGCAGCTGTTGGAGGCGAAAGATGCCAGCAGAAGGATGGGATGGCCTCTGCTTACTCCACTCAGTGACTCACCCTCGGTCCTTATTTACACTTCTGACATTTAGGGACGCTCTCGAGTTGCACTGCCCCCCATTGAGATAAATCACGGCTCAAACGGCCACCAGCTCAACATTAAACCCACAGCCAAGATGAGTATAATTTCAGCCAACGTTGCAATAGCATTAGACTTACTGTATAGACAGCCCTCTCGGAGAGGTTTAGAGAGTCAGCCTGTTGCTCTCCCAAACAATCTGGCTCCTCAGTTATCCCAACCTTAGAAGGATGGAAGGCTGAGTCAAGCTTGAGCCGGTCAGGATCAAACTACTGGCAGTGGGCAGAGTAAGCCTGCAATAATGCATTCTAAAGGAAGGAAGGAAGGAAGGAAGGAAGGAAGGAAGGAAGGAAGGAAGGAAGGAAGGAAGGGA
>JANHFL010007865.1:0-18874 GCA_032468155.1 Oxyrhabdium leporinum
GATAGATAGATAGATAGATAGATAGATAGATAGATAGATAGATAGATAGATAGATAGATAGATAGATGACAGAGAGATGATGGATGGACATATAGAGATGTGAGAATGATCTGCTTTATGCTATTGTTCTTATTGCATGTATATGTATAAAGAAAACATGAGGGCATAAGCCATGTTAATCATAGTAATGGAGCCACCTCAACATCTTCCTGGTCCCTTGGGACTGACTCCACAGGTCTGATGACATTGCCAGGTCTTGAGGGACTTCTGGAAAATTAATAGGGATGTGCTAACCTCACTTCCAGGACATGGGAGAGAATGTTACATAAAATGGGTGTCATGGGAAGTTTTCTATGTGAGCAATGTCTGGATCTAGACCTGGTTAGCGTTAATAAATTGGATTAACTTTTACTGTATATTTCACTTTGCAGCTTAAATGTAATTTTTAATACATGTTAATATGCATATTTTAGCTTTCATCTAGGATTCTTTTTTCAATGCAGAAATTCAATTCCTTTCATCATAGCATGCTTATGCCAGCTCCGGTTGTTTTAATAATTATTTTTATGGCTCCTTAAGGCATGCTGAACAGCAAAGATATGTCACTAGAGCCCCATATTAATATGCTTTCATAGTAATGATTAATTTAAATGCATGGAGATTATAAGAATTAAAAATATATAATCAATCATGAGAGGCTTAGTGCAGAAGTTGATGTATACAATCTATTAACTGGCCTTTTTGTTCTAATTGGATAATATTTGATAATATTTCTTAAAGACGTTGTTAATGGGATTGCTTTTTTGAAAAAGAAACCTCAGGAAATCAGATGGAAAGTTCAATATGAAATTCAGCCATACACATTTCCTAGATTTTTCTAACATCTTCAACAACAGTGTTATGATTTTCACCCAGAAAAATGTACAAATTATAGTTTTGGTTGGTTGTTTTAATTAGTTCTGTTAGAATTATCTTTTATATTATTATATATTATGATAGATGACAAATTAAAAATAAAAATGGTTTATGAAAATAAGTTTACATTATACATGTTTTCATCTTTATTCAGAAATTAACCTTCATTATAATAACAGAATAACAGAGTTGGAAGGGACCTTAGAAGTCTCCTAGTCCAACCCTCTGCTCAAGTAGGAAACCCTACATCATTTCAGACAAATAAAATTTGGTCTCAATAAAGACATATAGAATTACCAAAGTTTGATGAACCATTAAAAATTATGAACACTATTGACTAATTCAAATACAAGTTGATAAAACTTTGATCCAATGTTTTTATCTGGAATTGTCTGATGTAGCAGAGATGAAAGAAGGCACAGAATGGAAAGTGGGAAAAACGACAAGTAGAACTTGTCTTTGGTCAAATGCTGTTTTGCACCTTTCTCAAAAAGCGATCGTATGGGGTAGCTGAAGCTGAACTGGCACTTTGAAACACTCTGACTGAGATGATCATTTCTCGTTTTCTCTAGCCAAGTAAAGGGAGGACGTCTCTCCCACTATCATCATCTGGTTTTTAGAAGGTCTAAAAAATAGTCTTATTTGACTTCTGGACTTCTATCAGACTATATTTACTTTTCCATTCATAAAGAGGTAATAGCAGTTCTCTGCCAATGACATCCCAGGAAGGTGCAACATTGAGATGCATTTGGAATACCAATAGTCACCTGTGTGCCACAAAATACTTTTCTGCTATATCTTTCAAAGGCAATTACTTGAGTTTTGCTTATTGCCTATGTTATCTTTAGAAAATGAGAGTGAAAGGATGATATGAGATAGGCATATTAGCTTCTTAGTACCATTTTTCTTTAAGAAGGCAAAAGTAAATCCCTAAAAGGCCCTGGAGTGATTTCTAGTACAAAGAGAATCAGCAATAGCTTTTTAAAAGGCCCAAATGTGATTTAAACACTAATAGATATTGATTTCATACATTAGCATTTTTATTCCTTGCACTGCATTTCTGCTATCTTTTGTTAAAATAAGAATGATATTGTTTGACTAGAAACTGAGCCAAATTATGCTATTCCTGTCTGAATTTTAAAAGTTATCATATGCAAATTATAAAGCTTTGGAAGGCTGTAATCCTAGTGGTTTTCAAATAATACACCAAACACTGATAAAATGTTGGCACTATTACTGTGACCTACAGGCTATTATTTTGGAGGAGCAGGGGAAAAGCATAATTTACACAGAAACAAGTACCTTGTTACAAAGCTGTTCTATTTGTCTGATTTTCAGATGTCATACCTAGTGGCAAAATATGCAGTTATATCCAAGAAAACTTCAAATGCCATAACATCCAAATAAATGAGCAGGCTATGCAGGTTTTAATTTTAACAAGCAGTCTACTCCTACAGAAGTCTATGTGTATGTGTGTCTCTGTCTCTGTCTCTCTGTCTCTCTCTCTCTGTGTGTGTGTGTGTGTGTGTGTGTGTTTCCCACTACTTTTTTTAAAAAAATGGCTACCACACAAGGAAGCATATGAATGTAAGCAGTCTGTGGGTGTAAAGAAATCAACAGCAATAATATTGAAGCCCTATACTTCAGTGATTTCATAATCAGCAGCCCTCATAATTCCAGTTGACCTTCACTCTACCCCATCCTCCTCCTTAAAATCATAATTGTGAAATTAGTCAGCTTCATATTGTAACAAACAAATAGTGAGATTATATAAACTGCAGTTTTTGGTCCTTAAATAATATGACCTCAGGCCATTAAATCCAGATTAAGCCTTAAGCCCCTCACAAATGGTCTTGCGTTTTCATATTAGAAGCTGTTACTTTGGAGAATACCCATGGAACTGAAGAGGAAAGAAGTAATACTTTGCAACAGTGTTTGTTTAAATTCCTGATGAATTACAGTATACAAAGTCTGCATGTTTATCAGAAGGCTTGTCATTTTAGTAAGACAGAATGATGGGAACAAACACATTTAGTGAAGAATCCCACAGAATGCAATTAAACTAAACTATTCTGTCCTGTGTTTTTACCAGAAGAAAAACAGACCTTAGACCTTTCACAAATCCAAAGGACAGGCTGTACTATGAAACCAAGATAAATTTTCTTTATCAAATAACTTTATAATCTTTTTTTTCAAATCACTTCTATTTTGCATCATGCCATACCATTACATGTTTAGACTAAAGGTCATTTAGACTGAAGGTAACTCTGACTCGGAACTATAAATGGGGCTTTTAGCTGAGAGTTTAAACCAAGCTGCATTTCTGCCTTAAGTAATATCAATATTAGCTCTACTCCTCTTAAACAATAGTATTCCTACATTTAAATTATGTAAATTATGTACTGTGTAAATTTGAAAATGTAAATGTTTCAGCCACCACTTGCTAGTAGCATTCAAACAGAGATTATACATTTTACTAGAATTTACAGTTATCATAAAGATGGGTGCATGTATTACTGTCAGAAGGTAAACTCCTCACTCACACATACCTACACAAAATTGATCTAAAGTCTACATTCTTATCCAGGTTGCTTGTCTTACTAAAATTAACATGTCTGCAAATCCTAGGTTTTAATCCCACTCAAACTCTAAAACGGGAATATATTTATTAGTCTTCAAGGTCCAAGTTGAACCTAATGCCCCTAAATATAGACACACTTAAAGGCAAGGGATGGAAGCTTAAATATTTTTTTAAAAAAAATCTTTCTTTGATATATTTCTCTTCGCTACCTCAGTGTGTTTACATGCAAAATTCTCTTTGCATGTTATCATACAAAATCACTGAAGGAAAGAGACAATTTTTATAAAGCAAATAACAGGAAAAGCAATTGTGCCAATATGCCACAGTTAAAATATATTTCTATCATTCTTTAGAATACAAGAATACTGATTCTGTAAATAGAATATTCCAAGTCTTTCTTCTAAAATTCTTGTAAATTATTACTGCTTACCTTAATACTATTCTTTACTGAACGAATATCAGTGCACCAAGACATTTTCCAATATTTACTATATTTCAGGAGTTTAGGCTGCCAGGTCCGAAAAAACAACACATATTTTAATTGGATATGTTGTGATTTAACAACAACAAAAACAAATTTATTTATGGTCTGAGACCAAATAAGATAGTTACGCATACCAAAAGGAAATTAGTTTTCTCTTCATCAGACTAACTTCAGAAATTTGACAAAAAAGTTATCATTAAGTCTATGTAGCAAACTGTATATAAAAAGAATAGTGGAATAAAACATGTGTCAATATAATTTAGTAATCCCAGTTTGCAAGCGTGTTTGTCAGTTTCCAATTTAGGTATTACTGTGTTGCTCTGTGGAAAGCCTGTGAGACAGGGAGTCGAATCTCATCAAAGAGAAAGCTCTTCAATATGACACACTCAGAATGTTAGGTAATTTGCTAGGGTAAAAGGCTTCCACTCAGACTACCCACAATGGTTGGTGGGGGCAAGAATAATATATGAAGCTCAATATAAAAACACACACTCTTTCATTTCTAGATTGGTTCCCTCTGTCCCTAGTGAAATCAGATATTGAACGGTGTCTAAGGCTGACTCCATATAGTTTTTTTCCCAAACTGAATAAATACTCAGGAGAATCAAAGCGATAAAATATATTATCATTAAACTTTCTCTCCCAGGCATTGCATTAACACACTTATTAAGAACAAGTTAACGAATGGCAGAATGCTTTTTCTTGCTCATGCTCTCTTTTTCTTTTGGTCCATAAAACATAACCCCTTTAAAACCACTCAGGTCTTCATATTTAAAAGTTAAGGCATTTCTAAATGAGTCCTTTGTAGCCTTTATAAACAAAAGTAAGTGATTTGCAATTATCTGTAGCTACAGGGTGGCAGCTGACAATGAAAACAGCTCTGGTGAATACAGCAGGGGCGCCACGGAGCTCACCTGAACAGTGTGGGTGGCGGAAAAGTGAGTTATTTAGCAATAGCTTAGGGCAAGGGTGGGTGGGCAGGCCCAGGCAGAACTCAGAGCAAGAGGTTCGCCCAAATCTCTGCGACCCTGTAGCAGCCCACCCCTGATCTGTAGGTATTACTCATAGAGGACCAATATGATGAGGACTAGAGAACATAGCTCAGGTCATATTAAAATGTTCTTTATGAATGCTGCATCCTGACAACAAATAGGCTACTACTGCAATGCTAAATTTCCACAAACTTCTGTGCAAGTATACTGGTCCAGACTATATTAATCTCAAATCTCCATTTGTCCTAATCTTGCTTAGTGAAATTTGGGCTCCTCTGTATTCAGGAGATAGGGTCTTCTACATTTTATACAAGGTTTCTCTTGTTACTTTTTGCACACTTTCATGAAAAACAAAGGAGTCAGGAACCAGCTCAGCTATGTGTACAAAATCAAATCCACATTGCTGCAATAAATAAAGAATGTCACAGTGGGGCTCATCAACTACAGCTGTAGTTCTGTTTGCCATTTCATTTTCTGTATTGATGTGGTATTGATGCTAATGCTATTTCCCGTTTGCAAATCATGCCTGCGCTGTTTTGGTAATCGGCAATTAGTAAAGTGTATCTCATGTTCTCTGACTGCAACACAAATCACGTCCCTTTAATCTCCAGAGTGTAGTGATGGAATTATTTCTACTTCTAATGCAAACCATTGTTCAGTTAGAGTAACTGAAGAAACAATTGGTGACAGGTGAATCATTGATAACTTCATTTGTAATGAATGCTACTCATCCAACCACATTTGCTCTGAAGACAAACTGCAGATGCAGTACAGAAATAGTCCCAATTATTAAATGGTAATGATTTATTTATTTATTTATTTAATTTATATTACCGCCCATAGCAACTTGAGATGGCTTACAGAATATAAAACCATAAAACAATAAAAACTAACAAAAAGAATCATATATATTTATGAAGTACAATATAACAAAATCACCCCCCAACTCCCACCCCCTGCCCCGGCGACAGCAGATCAGATGAGCCATTTAATGGGCTTCATCCCTCTCTGGGTTCCCCAGGCTCGCTGGCAGAACCAGACCTTCAGGGCCTTCTGGAAGAGTATTAGAGTGGGAGCCATTCTAATCTCTGGGGGAATGATATTCCAGAGAGAGGGAGCCACCACAGAGAAGGCCCTTCTTTTGGGTCCCACCAGGTATATCTCCTTCGGGGATGGAACCCGCAACATTCCCAGCGGCTTCATATAAATGTAGAACAGGAGCAGAGAGAGTACTGAGCCTTGAGGAATCCCATAAAGCAGTGGGCGAGGGCTGGATCTCTCCCTCCTATCAACATTTATATGAAGTCACTGGGTGAGATCATCCGTCACCATGGACTGAGGTATCACCAATATGCTGATGATATTCAGCTGTATTTCTCGGCCCATGGTGAGTTAAGTGTTGCTGTGTCCTCACTCTCGCAGTGCCTGGAGGCTGTTAAATTGCAGATGCAGTACAGAAATAGTCCCAATTATTAAATGGTAACGATATTTATTAGTACAGCCTAAATATCATTGTCAGCAATTTAATGATATCCTATAATATAAGAAGTATCAAAGGCTCTAAAATATATTTGACTAGTCAACCTTCTTCTATTTCAAATTAAAATCTAGATGCAATACGTTGACTTTAAAATATATATTTGTAATTCTGCTTCTCCTATTGGAGATTCCAGACCTTATTAAAGGTAGATGAAAGTTGAGGAATGATGATGCTAAGAACTTTAACAATAAACTACAGCCTGCATTACAACCCAATTCCTTAGAAACCTACAAACATTTAACAGAACAACAGAATTTAAAGGGATCTTGGATATCTTCTAATCCAAACCACTGCTCAAGCAGGAAACCATTTCAGACAAATGTTATTCAGTCTCTTCTTAAAAACTCCAGTGTTGGAACACCGACAACTTCTGGAGGCAAGTCTTTACACTGATTAATTGTTCTAACTGTCAGGAAATTTTTCTTTAGTTCTAGGTTGCTTTTCTCCTTCATTAGGTTTCATCCATTGCTTCTTTTCCTGCCCCCTCTTCTTTGTGGCAGCTTCTTAGATATTGGAACATTTCTATCATGTTAACTCTAGTCTTTCTTTTTATTAAACTAGATGTACCCGATTCCTGCAACTGTTCTTTATATGAACTGTTGTTCATATTTCTGGTTTGTGAGAGATTTTGTTGAATGTTTAATATGTGTTAGGGGATGTGTTACCGGTAGGGTGTGTGTGTGTGTGTGTGTGTGTGTGTGTGTGTGTGAGAGAGAGAGAGAGAGAGAGAGAGAGAGAGAGAGAGAGAGAGAGAGAGAGAGAGAGAGAGAGAGAGAGAGAGAGAGACAGAGAGAGAGACAGAGAGACAGAGAGACAGAGAGAGAGACAGAGAGAGATCTGACATATATCCTCTGGCTAACTGAAATTATTGTCTTCCACTGCCTTAGCACTAAGGTGAACCACTGTCTGTTTGATAACATACATAACTATCTGTAGCTATGGGGGGAAAGAGCAAGCTATCACAGGATTAGCAAGCGCCAGCTTTTGTTTGATATGCCTCAGAGGAACATAACTGGTTTCAGATTTGAGACAAGGCTAGGGTTATATTGTTCATAAAGTAAATAACCATATGTACCAATCCAGGCATTAGAGTCCCCAGCTAGGAACATGTCCAAGGAATGCTCTTCAACAAATTCTGTGGCTGCCCTATTAATTGACAATTAAGGCATTTACAGGAAGTGACCATTCTTTCCTGGAACATTATTATTCTAAAAGTAGTGATATATCTTTCCTGAATTATATTTCTAAATATAACATCATTCTGTTACAGAAGACTAGTCCACTGAGGATATAGAGCTTACCAATTATACTCTCTCAAAAGCTACTGGGTTTAGGAAGGGGAGACCAAATGGAAAATCATACACTTATGTCTCAAATTGATTTAATCAGTGATGACTAAACTAACATCTTCCAGCTTATTTGCTATGACTGTACATTTCCAGTTTAGATTTTACCATATTAAAGTTACATTAATATTTATCTTTGTCCTCAATCATAACAAAAACAAGTGAAGGAAAAATGGCACAAGTTTTTGGAAATGCACGTAACATTTTTACCAGATGTCAATGACACTAGTGAATGAGAACATACACTTAATAGCATGGGGAAACAGTGGAATAATACCCATCTTATTCTGCTCTGAAACTGGAAAGCAGAAGCAAAGGAATTTGTCCCAGCTTAAATTATTAGGAAAACAGCAGAATAAATTAAATGACATCTTTCACAAAGCTTAAATCTTACGTGTACAGTTAATAACCAATCACCAGAATCAAAGAAAATTATATATTTTAGCAATGGATCTTATTGGACATTTGTTGTACACATTGAAATGAATAGGTTCTATTCCTTCGTATCCATTGTTCAGCAATATTCGTTTGCAGTCACTCATGCTACCTAGTCCATTGTTTTGGGCAAATGGGTATCTCTCCGCTTCCCATAACAAATTTGTGGGCATGGGAGAGCTGTTAAATCCAAAGCTCTTCCAATCTAAAAATGCAAGTTTAGATACAAACCACTGCAACTAGAAAAACAGCCTTTTAGCACCTCCTGCTCTTACTTGGAGAAGCAATTAATCTATTTCCACATTCATTTTTTTTGCATTGTACAGATGAGGCCTATGTTCTTCGTTTTTGAGGATGAATTGGAGGTTTTGAACAATGAAATTAATAAAGTGTTGATATGCGAGAAATGGTGTAAAATGATGTTATGTTTATGCAAACATAAAAGAAAATCTGATGTGCAAGTCCCTTTACAGTTAGAATAAAAATTGGTAGTGCCAATTATATTGCCGAGTAGAATTCTTTTGTGCTTATCACATCTTAAACCTTATTTAGTTTCTCTATCTCAAAAGTTATCAACACAGAATGAGAAAAAAATATTTTGGACACTATTTTTAACTTTTTAATTTATTGACTGCATGCTGTGATAGGCTCGCTTATTTTATTTTGTTTCTGCATTTGAATATTTTTTGCTTTGGTTCTATTTCCTGAGAGGGTCTTCCTTAAAACAGTAAGCACAAGCATTTGTCAAAGAAGTACACTCCATTAGTTATAAAACAAGCATGCATTTTTATTGTAGCCGCTTAAATGTCATAAACATATCATAACAATAAACACTGTTATCTTTAAATGTAGACACAGCAGATATGCATGTGTACAGACACTTGAGCATACACATATAAGTAAATGGATTCTGCAGCGAAGAAAATTTACCTGGAAAAAAAGTTCCTTTGAAACTTGTTTTGGACCACAGCATAAAGTTTTATGTGAAGCATTTATTGAACGTATATTAATCAATGCAGCTTTGAAAACAATCTTGCTAATAATCATATTTTAAATAATTCTGAAGATTTGTCCTTATTTTCTGCAATCATATCATGCATCTCTTGAGTAAAGTACTTTTGTAATGCTGGTAAATAATAAGTTATCATCAGAATTATTTTCTGAGCTTAATGTAAGAATTTAACATCATATTTAAACAATTCCTTTGCTTCTAAATGAAGTTCAAAAACATTGTTCTTAGAATGCTGATAATGGACTACTATTATCTAGGAGAGTCCTGCAACAATAATTTAACTTCTTTTAAACCAACTTGTGACTTGTGACCAATTCTTTTTCCATTCTTTTCACTGGGAATAAATTACCCCTTAATAATCATATTCCTAATGCTATAAAACTGTTCATCTCCCCATCTTTTTACAAATAAATTTTATTTGAGCTAAAAGGAGAATAATATTGAAAAGAGAGAAGGAAAGCTAGTTACCTTCTTTTTTATTCCAGACACCTAATGTTCTAAATATGATTTTTACGCATTAAATATTAATTTATTAATCACAGGGGGAAATGGTATCATCCAAACAGTGCAAATACATTTCAACTCACATCAAAATACATCGTAGTGATTTGTCAGTTCACAGAAATTTACCTGCAGATCAAAAGTCTTAAAAATTATATGGTCAGGTATGGAAATAAGAGGTTAACAATGCTAGTCTGTGCATGTTTGTCTGAAGAAAATTCCGTTGGTCCTCGTTCCCAAGAATGTGCCTTTATCAGCAAAATTCATATGAAGATATAAAGACTGAATTTTTTCAAAACAGTTTGCCCTTGAATTATTCAGTTTCATGATTTTGTTTGCACAGTGTAGGTTGTTGAGCTGTTGTTGTTGTTGTTGTTTTAATCTTTGACATGCTTTGACATAGAAAGCAGTTTCTTTCCAAAAAAATGAAAAGAATACATACATACACGGACTTTGGTCTTCCCATTGAAACCAAATGCAAAATTGATTTTATTGGACACATCGTGCAGTCTTAATTATTTCATTTCTGTTCTTTAGCTTTGACTTTCCCTGTACCCCGAAACAAGGGACTACTAACAATTATTTACTCTCAATTGCAATCATATGGCTTAAAAGCAGTTATTCAGTTAGTCATTCAGTTATTTTCAGCATCTTTAACCTGATAAAAGGATTTATATGCTTCAACATATAGTTCATACTTCCTGCTAAGCCAGGGAATTTTCTCATGGGTATCAAAGGCAACACAGAATAACTTCCTTTGTTTCTTCTATATCACTTTAAATTTTGCAGACTCTCACAGAACTGTAAACTAAATTATGCTTTGGGCATTATCTTGAGTAAATTTAGGATTACTTCTCATATGCTTGTGGCAAAGATATGTCAGAGTAATTAGACTCATTTGTATCTGATTAAAAAAAAATGTTGACCAAGACACTGTGATTATCACAATTGTGATCAAGTGGTACCCTTGCAGTCCATTCACATTCAAAATGGCTTCCCCAGCATCTGTTATTCTGCATTAGTGTCTGTCTATAGCAAAGAGAAAAATAAAAATGAATAAAGAGTTGCCCTTTCTCTTGAGATTGAAATTCTTGTCTGACACAGTATGTTTTTAGATATGTTGCTAGTTACATAGACAATAAAACTATAATATATCCCCCAGCATAATTAACTATGATCTGAAATGTTTCGCTTAATACTCAAATTCTGCTTTTACAGATGTATTTAAGAATTATACCGAGATGAAGGAAAGGCACATGATTATTTTACATCTTGCATATTATAGTAGCTGAATATGCCAGTTCAATGGAGTCGATCTGTTTTTCTCTTTAAGGTTAAAAATAACCATCTGTGTCAGGGTAGGATAACTTCCTAGCAAGTGCAGAGAAAAGGCAGCTGAAATCAAAACAAATATCCATTTTCTGTCAACTCATATTCAGCATGCTTTTTTTTTTGCTTTGTTCTCACATGAATGTTTGGCAATTTCTTACTCTGTAGGTCTATCCCAGCACACTAAGACATTTGCAACTCTCAATAGCCTGCCAATTTTTCTTATGATTTATAGGTTTTCATATGGGCTGATCATAGATCAGGAGAAAGATATGCAAGGGCACCAACTCAGCATTTATAGGAGATTGTTGTAATTTAACTCCTCAGTTAATTGAAAATGGTCTTTGCTATAATTTTTTGAGGATATATTGAAGATGAATATGATATCCATTCCTACTAAACACTGTTCCATATAATGATTATTGCATGAATCATTTTCTTTTTAGTCTCTGAGAAACCTAGGTGATTTTATTTTACTTATTTTTCCTGCTGCTAATATGAGTTATTATGACTTAACTATTAGATCTGTCAGCAAACAGCAGCTGCAGCTTTGTAGCTTTTTTCACTAGGGAATGTAGGGGTGAGAAAATCTGTTAGTCAAAGATTACCAGAAAAGGGGGGGGGAAGTCCCTTCCTACAAGTAGAGAGCAGCTAATATTGATCACATCATTCCCTCGGGGAAGTGTCCAGGAAGTGCAGAATTGGTAGACTATAGACCAGCTGTTTTGGAAACACACATTTCTCTCCCCCTCCCCATTCTCTTTGTCTCACACGTACAGACACACACAGCTTAGAATCACTTTCCAGGTTACCTTTTTCTACATGAAAAGCACTTTCTCAGTGACAATAAAAATATGGCTTGTCCACATAGATGGTCTCATGACCCCATCTTCATGCCACAAAATACATGATTGTGAATTCATTAACGTACAGAATTAACTTTATGTGAATGTAAGCGGATCTGTATGAAGAAATAAAGACTTGTTAGTCATATCAAATTGAGATAAGCTTTAACAATTAAAAGTTACAGACAAATATTAATACCAAATCCTAGCTAATATCAATTTTTGTGTTTTTTACTCTGTCTCAATTCTCAGGCAATCTTGTGGTCCTAAAAGTACATTGCCAAATCATACTTATTAATATTAATACTATATTACAACTACTCTGAACAATTTTTGTATGTCACTTTCACATGAATATTTGGTGCAAGTTCAAATGTAGCCACTCATCTATATGATCTCACAGTATCTGTGACATTTAAAATCTGAACAGATTTATTTCTGGCTCAGCAGTGGCAAAAAAAAACCCTAGTATTTTCTTTTGCTGTATTCTGAAATATAGAGTATTATGAGTAGTGTGGTTCCCCATTGGAATTCTTGCCTTATTGTTGCTTCTGGCTCCAAAATTCAAGGCAACTATTATTCTTCTTCACCACCCCCAATAGAGCTTCCACTTATAATATAACTCTGATAAATGGGAATTGCTTGCAAAACTGAAATCACAGCCTGGAACTTTGCAGTTGGCTAGTCTCCTGCTGAACAGGGCTGTGCAAAGCTTCAAAGGGGCACTTCACTTTGACTAAGGATTGATCAAAGTGTTTCTTGAAATCACCCAGATGAAAAGTCCCCAAGCTTATAAACAGCGGAGCTCTATAATAGTGGCTTTTGTTCATTCAGAAAAGCCACTTTTCTTGATTTTGCAACTAGTTAAGGCAGATCAACCTTGATTGTTTTCTCTGAAATGTTGAGATGGAGTGAATAATATATGGAGCAAAAAGCATCTGGTCAAAGAATAACATGCCCATTTCCCACACTCATATATCAAACAAAGGAAAAACAGAACTCTTGTCAATTTCACCCTTACATGTAGATCCCACTTACCAATAACTCATTCAGTGACTGTTCAAAGTTGCCACAATACTAAATGAGTGGTACTTATAACCAGTCCCTTTCAGCCATTGCAGTGCCCCTACAGTCACATGATAGTAACTCAGATGTCTGTCATATGACGACAGTTGCAATGTTCCACAGTTGGATGAGCAGTCTTGGCAAACTTCCCTACTGGCTTCCCACAAGGAAAGTCAAAGGGGAAGCCAACAGGAAAGGTGATAAGTCACTCCAATAATGCCCCCAGCCTTTCTATACTTGCACTGTACTTGTCATTCAGGTGCTGGCATTTTTGCACTCACACAGGGCCTACATCAGCCTTCCCAACATCTCCTTGGACTTCCACCAACACCCCATGGCACCTCTACACCCTGGGACTCCTGCCACTTCCCACTTAATGACCTCAGACATCTTGGGATTATGATGGCAACCAGACCTGCTAGGACTGTCATTGCTAAGAGCAAAGTCATTGTGATGTCATACTTTGCAACTACATCACTTAGCAACAGCAATCTCAGTCTAAACTGCCATCATAAATCAAGGACAATCTATACTCAGTCATAGAGTTACAAGTATTTACATTCAAAATAACCTTCTATATTTATATACTAACCCAAGGACTTACTTTAACCGAGTTTGGTTAAAAAGGCATAGTTTCCTGTTCACATATACTGTTAAGTCATAAGTGATGGTTTAAAGCCTCACCAGCTGGGTTCACACTTCACACTAAAGTCAAAGCAAAACAAACCACATTATAGTTGAATCCAATGTGTGAACCCAGCCATAGTTCCACTAGCAACAAGCACAAAAACCGTTTTTTATTCCAGTGGCACAGGATCTACATGATTCCTATAGTTTCATATTACTTTTCTCAAAGGACTCAACTCTCACAAGGTGCAGAGGTAAGTTATAGCTATAGATCTGAGTCATTTTTCCCTAGCTGGTGCAAAATAAGTATATTTATTGATACCAACTTTGTAAATTACTGATGGTTATATTCTAGGTACCAGTAAATTAAGTGAAACTGAATCCTATTATTGCTAAGATAACATTCTCTTCAGGCATTTTTTTTATTTGTCAGAAGGAGAATACTTGCTGCTGATTTGTCTCTTATAACTTCTAGATTTTGGGGTGGTTGGTTTTTTTTTGCAAAATATAGTTTCTTATCTTTAGATATGGAGAGGTCAACACAAGCACTTTACAGGAGGTGTACATGAGAAATATTTTTTATAGGCTGTCCTTCAGTTCTGAAAGTTCCTCTCTGTGGAAATTTTATGACTGTGAGGAATCATCTGTGTCATTGTTTTCTCTAGCAATTTATCATGACTATATTCTGTAACATAACTATATTTCAGAACATAAATAATTTCAGTATTGTATCCACAAGGCATTTATGGTAACTCATAAGAGGTCCACAAGAAATCAGCTTTTGTTGTTGTTCCTTATGCTATGTGAATAATCTACCTGTTGGTCTTTTAATAAATATTTGCAGAACTAATGTCTTAAGATGTTCACAGATGCACTTTGCACAATAAAATACAAAGAAGGTACCATACCCAACAAAACAGTTTGTCATTTCTACTATTTTTCCCTGTGTTTTGAAAACTTTTTTCAGTATGGATTTGAAAAATATATAAATGAAATATTATATTCCTACACAAAAAAAGTAAAATTAGGCTATACACTAAACGTTCATAACAGGCTGCTATGAGCAGAAACATTTAAGTTTTGCATCACAAATAGTACCTTTTAATAATAATATCTAATAATAAATACAGTGTCAGTATCACTTCTATATCTTAACAGTGAATCAAATTCCTGCACCTGCACAGTAGTCTGTATAATGATTGCCAAAGGTTTACGAGAAGATACGGAGGGAAAGGTTCAGTGCTTTAGTTAATTAGGTCAGTTACTTAAAAATACGCAGATGACAACTGTATAGGACTGTATATCCCCAAAACCTCTGTAGGCTTCTTGAATAAACAATGACATATAAATTTATTTAAAAAGTTATTACACCAAATTCACTTGATGTCTGATATATGGAACAAAGTGACCAGTAAAATGTAAGTCAATTTTACTTATCAAACCATTATTAATTTAGCTTAGGATGGTACCCAAATCCTTATCCTCTCTCAACCCATTTTACCTTCAGAAGAATCATGTAAAATATGTTAGACTAAAAGTCAAATAGCGAAGCAATCTAGTGAATTTCCTAAATTGGGGAGGAATCTCAATCATATCTTTCCAACCTCAGACAAACTCTGAGTTCATTATATTACATCAACACTATCTTGATTGTCAGATCATCTGATTCTTCAATAATATATGTATTTTCATTGATAATCTCAGAAATTTAGTTTATGTTTCATCGTATTGAAGCTAACTGAGCAGGAACAAATTGCTTTTTCAATGAGATCACTGCAGTATAATTATCTGGAAAGATCTGGAGATGATAATAGAAATCAGAGTAGAAATCCCATGTGCTTCTCTTACAATCATGTCCTCAACTGCATTTCAGGCAAATTTTATGATAATAAGAATTTATTTCTTGGGATACTTGTTCTTTGTAGAGCATAATATATAGCAATTATCAAGTGGAAATTAAAAACAGAGGTTATTGAAATTAAATTCTCTAAGTAATTCTTCAAAAGTCAGGAAGAGCTTCCTATTTCAAAGTAGATCAAGTATTTTGAAATATTTACAAAGCAGATTTATTTATTTGATTTTTATCCTGCCATTATTACTTTATAAGTACCTAATGAACACACATAATACTTTTTCCTTCTCCTCCTCCTATTTTCCTCTTATTTTCCTCTCAACAACAATCTTGTGAGGTGGATTGGGCTGAGAGATTGCCTTCTAATTTAAACTTTATTTCAAGTTAAGTAATTCAGAGCTTTATTATGTTGATGTCTGTCATTTACATGTGTTTGAAGTACAGAGTCATCTGCCTGAAATCTTGGTTTAGGTAAATATGCATTTTTTGTTTTTAGATTATCCAGCTCTTGAATGAATCTTCCTAAATTGTTCCTGCATGCTTTTCATTTCATCACATAATGATTTCATGTTGCTGACCAAAATAATTCTATTCTAAAACCATTTTTATAAATAGTTGCCATCTTTTCCCAAATAGACCCAATCTCTGCATATTTTGCCATGGTTCGATTCCCCCTCCTCCTTCCTAGTGTTCTCCTGCAAGTACAAGGTCCACTTTTTTTCAGATCAACCAAGTGTTGATCCATCGATTGCAACAGAAATTGACCATCCAACTTGTTTACCAAGCTTGATGTCGTGGGCTAAGAGAGTGACTTAGACAGTTTTAATGCCTATGACAGGACTAGAATTTACAGGCTCCTGGTTTCCAGTATGGTGACTTAGTCAACTACAAATTGGCTCTCATAGTTTGATTCCATTTCACAACATAATTTTCCATGATCACACTTCATAAAATTTCACATGGATTACAATTGTATTGCTAAGCAAGAGAACAAGCTATTTCTTGAAGTAGTCCCAAACTCAGCCTGTAGCGTATTAGGAATCAGTTCAAATTTTTCCAGATGAATATTGACAATCTCAGCTGCAGAAGCAGCTTCATCTTGATATTTTTACTATAAGGACTAATGCTTCTTTGAAGGAACAATTGGGAACATCTTCATTTACTGAAGAGGATGAGATTTTTTAAAATTTACTGTTTGCAAGGCAAAATTAAATCTTAAATTTCTTCTCTTAAAAAAATTATGTTCAAAGTAGTGAGTTTTTTAAAAAGTAACAAAATAACTCATTTGTTGTTCCATCAGATTCAGTAAAATAATTTAAGGACAGAAGAGAAAGGACAGATAAGGTCACTCAAGCCTCCATGCTATTAAAAATATTTAAACCAAAATATTAAAAAAAAGAAAGAAATAATCTATTATTATTTCTATGTCACATTAAATGGGAACAGACAAAAGATAAGCACATGACAGTTTAGTATGTTAGGTATTAATGTTATAGTCACAGCAGAATTTGACAGAAACCACCAAAATAATAATTAAGAACAATTCCTAATTAAGGAAGTTGTCTAACCTTTGTGATCCTCTCTCCTCCCTTCATTTCTGTTGTCAAGTTGCAAGTAGAGGTGCATTACAAGTCACCCTTGACAAAATCATAGTAGTTCCCCACAGTCAAGGGTTTCCTAATGTTAAATGTGAATGTAAATTATAGTTGGTTCAACAATGAAGTCTCGATTTTCTCAAGAACATCGTTGCAAACATGAGCCCAATGTACACTGCACTTATTCTTGCTTGTCTATGTTATCATTAGAGAGTAAGTAAGATTAAAGGACATCTCATTTTGTCTTTATTGTTTCTTGTTGACAGAAAGCTGGGATGTTATTTCTAGTTTTGTATCATGCATTACATGTGAAAACTTTAATCATAAGGGTAGCAATTTACACACACACATACACACACATACACAAACACACATACACACACACACACACACACACACACGTGAAAAACTAGTTACACAAAAGTTCCAGAATTGAGCATGAACAATTAAAACATTTTTTCCCAAATGAATAGCTCATTCTATCCAGTTTCGTGGACTTATCGGTTTCAAAGCACCTGTTTAATACAATTATGTCTCAAACCATTTTGATGGTTCTGCATGAAACTAGCTCTTCTTTATATGGATATTTGGCAGACTGATGGTGCTAATCAAATCTTCCATCAAGAACTGTCAACTGTGATAGAGCTAAAGTTCTGGTTGGCTGGATAATCCTGTCAACTTGAAATTGGGAGAAGGAGGAATGTATGTTGAATGTCTGCCAAAAGTTAACACCAGAGAAAAACTGCAGTTAAATGTTGTGTTCCAGGGTCCAGTTACTTGTGCTTGGAGGTCTCAATGTTTATCTCAAACAGTACTTATACCAAAACATCCATCTCCTAATTTTTTCACCTCCCTCTCTCTCTCCAAAGATCATCACAAGTTAGGCTTAAAAAATAAAATTTTATTCTGCCAAAACCATGAATATTTTCTACCAATTCATTTATTGGTCATTAAGAAGAATCAGGAATTCTTTTTTGCGATTACCATATTTGATCCACCCATTCCTTTTTCTTTCCAATTCATTCCTTGCTTTTTTTCTTTGTTTGTCTTCTTCACATATATATGTCTCTCCCTTTGTTCTTTTTCCACATTTGTTTTCCTATTGTGTGATAAAAATCTATCAGCTTCTTTTCTTCCTCCTCAAAAAAGTCCATAGTTCTTTCACACTGCATTGCCCCTCACTTTCTATGAGACTTCTTTATTTCCTCCCCATCTATCCATTCTCTACCCCAAGACTTTCTTTTGGACTTTTTTGTCTTTTCCAGATAAGAGCACGATGCTGGTAAAAAAAATATGGGCACATCTTGAGGGCACCACAGTCACACACAAATTAGGTACACTTGCATATGTTCAGGTAATGGCTAAGGGTTAGGGTTAGGGTTATCTGATAAGATTTGGAGCTCTTGATGAGCATTCAACAGTTCTAGGTACCCGCAGCAACCAGGCCACTCAGCTGGAGGTGAGCATTGGACGAGTGAGCAAAACTGAAACTATCCTCCCATGGTCCATGGAAAAATTATCTTCCACAAAAATGGTGGCCAGTGGAAGTTCTTGCTTCTTCCTGCAAATGTAATTTTTCTTGCATAAAAGCTATAAAGAACATAAAAATAAAGCAAAAACATAAATTGCTGAGAGGCTTAGATAGTCAGCAGCATATCAAGTTAAATAAACAAAATAATGTTCATTTATTTATTTATTTATTTTTTACATTTATATACCGCCCCATTCCGAAGACTCGGGGCGGTTTACAGCTTA
>JANHFL010007865.1:18974-45256 GCA_032468155.1 Oxyrhabdium leporinum
TTATTTATTTATTTATTTATTTTTTACATTTATATACCGCCCCATTCCGAAGACTCGGGGCGGTTTACAGCTTATAAACAAATAAGCAATACTTATAAACTTATAAGCAATACTCCTATATTTCCTATAGAAGGGAACCATGCTATTTTGTACTACATATAGGCAGTAAAAATGATACAGAAATGCATTTCTGGCAAAAAAAAAAAAAGCATTATTTATTTCATTTTAGCTGAAAAGATAACTTAGTTTGTGTCCAAAGAAATCATCATGATGAAGTCATCAGTTTAGCATTTTAAATTATTACTAAACTTTTTATTGCATCTTGATTGCATCTTCTAGCTGCAGAATGATCTCTAACAGATGTCGTCAATATAATGGCTTAGACAGACAGAAATTTTTAAATGCAGCAACATTTCGATGTAGCCACAGAAGCTACTCCTTCAGTATTGGCAATCCCACTAAGTGTTCATTAAATTTAATGGATACTTTAGAGTGAATGAGTAGTTTTAGGGTCAGGATCATTGCCTTCTCCATGTAAAGAACTTAATTTGAGGTAAAATTATTAATTACTTGTCTTCATATCTTCTTTCCTACTTACACTGTGAATTTCTATATTTACTGTAACAATCAAGTCCTCCATGCCAAGCTTAGTGCACTAAATCACAAAGATAAATGCCTCCTTGACTGTAATATAATGCATGTATATGTAGATAGTCCTTGATTTACAACCACAATTGAGGCCAGAATTTCTGTTGCTAAGCAAGGCAGTTGTTAAGTGAGCTGTAGCTAATGTTACAACCTTTTTTGCTGTGGTTGTTAAGTGAGTCAATGCAGTTGTTAAGTGAATCATGTGAACATTAAGTGAATACCATTGACTTTGCTTGTTTAAAGCTGGCTGGGAAGATCTCTAATGGCAATCACATAACCCAATTTTGATCACGTGACTGTGGGGATGTTGTGACAGTCATAAGTGCAAGGACTGGTTGTAAGTCACTTTTTTCAGTGGTTTTCTAATTTTGAAGAACACTAAACAAATTGTTGTTAGTTGAGGACTTACAAAGAAATGCAATGAAATACTAATCAGCTTCCTTAGTGTAGTCAGAAACTTTGGAAAACTTGTTGTGTGAAGAAGAAAATGGATTTCTAACATAGCATCATGTTTTGTTCTCTATCAGAATAATTTCTTTCCATATACCTTTGAAACAGGTTTCAACAACCTAAAGTTCAGATTATATTTTGTTTTGTTTTTACAATGAAAGTTTGAGGTTATTATCTCCCTCCTGGTTTTCAACGATTTGTTCCAAGACAAAATGGTTATTTCTTTATGACATTGTAATCAAATCTGTGGGTTTAGTCCTTCGTTGGGGAGGAAAGGGGGGGAGCTGATAGAGTTTTATCACACAATATGAAAATTGTATTTCTTTATTCTCATACATCAGTGAAAACCTTAAAAAATGTTGGCAGCATTTGTTACAATGTCACCTCAGATGAGATTTATTATTCAGCCTCTGTATCAAATAAATTGGGTTTGTGTTATGTCATAGCTATAGAAAATACAAAACTGTAAATAATCTGTAAGTTCTTTGCATCACTCCTTGAAAACAACTCAGGCTACCTTGTTGACTACTGATTATATTCATTTTCGTTATTCCAACAATGTCTAGGAGGTACCCAGAACTGCTTTATCAGTGAGATGGGTTGCATGGAAATTTAAAAAATAAATAAATAAAATCCAATGGAGGATTGTTTATTACCAAAGCTTCAGGAGCTGGCAAAATGAAGAATTTTTGAAAACTGTACAATAATTAAAGTTAGTACAGACAACGATAAATTAGCATGTCAGTTTTAGTTTCATTTACTTTCTCCTCAGTATATTCTTTTTTTTCCATTGGTTTGCATTTTTAAAGAATCTAAATGAACATTCATAAGGAACTGATATTTCTTCTAATATACATTTTTGTGAATTGTTTTCCTTAATATATATATTTGCAAGACACATTTCTTGTAATACAAAATGTGTTTTGGCATCTAATTTTCACTGGTATTTATATTTATATGCTGCTGCATTTTCATTTATATGTAATAATATGCCCATTTACACTAAATAATAATTAATAAATGCACATTTTGTTATTAGAAGTCACAAAATTCAAAAATAGTTATACTTTTTAAAGTCCCCCACACAAGCAGAACTAAACCAATCTCAATTGATGTCATATTTGCAGCTTCCTATGGATCTCACAAAAACACAAGTTTGGCGGAGAACAGACGCACCCTCCTCTGCTGAATGATCTTTTTCTTTTTTCTTTTTGTAGACAGAAATGTTAGGGATAGGATTGGGTGAGAAGTGGAGCTGCTAAGAGATATCTGCATTTTAGCCATCTCTCCGGGCACACCAGCCATCGCCTGTTGCTCTTTTGGGTTCTGGCGTGTGCATGCGTGCCAGCCAACTGCTCTTTGTGCGCATGGGAGCGCTGGAAACTGGAAGAGCAGCTCCCTGGAGCACATCGTGTGCCAGCCAGCTGGTCTTCGCAAGCGCATGTGAGTTAGAAACTGGAAGACCAGGTGGCCGGCACATATGCACGTGCCAGGAAGCTAAGCTTCTGGATTCCAGCACTCCTGCGTGCATGTCGGGGAGTTATTTTTTGGGTTTCCGGTGCACATGCGCGCACCCCTGTTTTGGCACTCAGTGCCGAAAAGGTTAGCCACCACTGCTATAGGCTGTCTACACCATGGACCTTCTATTCTGTTCCCATCTTGTTGCTGTCATTTGTTTACTAGACAGAGATGCCCTCAAGTCGAACTTGATTACTCATAACCCTCCAGTTTTCTTGGCAACAATATGGAAGTGGTTTGTCACTGTCTCCTTCTTCTTCTTTTCTCACATTAAAGTGCTAAGCAGCCAAATCCTGCTTAGTTTCTGAGATCAGACAAGATGTGCCAGCTGCTAACACCTTTTGAGGTTCATTCACAAAGTATCACAAGTATTCTGATAGATGTCTCAAATGTACAAACATATTTAAAAAATTGATACGGTTCTTTCAGTATAACTCTACAATCAACTGTGTTTTTATGGTCAAATTGGTTGTCATGTTGCGTTTTCCCAATAATTTGCTTCAATAACAGCCCTATCACAGATTTTTCATCCTTATGTAGGTTTTATAACATTAGTTTAGGCTATTTTATTCCATAGATATGCTACTCTGCGAGGAATTATATGAGTGTCTTTGTTTGATTTTTTATACTTAAAAAAAAAATTGAAATAATTTTCAGCAGTATCCAAAGAATAGAACTTGATTTTTTATATAAACATAATTTGTTTGGAAGGTGTTCAAAAACTGTCATTTCTGCAGGCATTGGGGTAGACTGAGATGAATCCAGAAACTGCGAAAATGAAAAGAGGATCTAGGGAAGAGTGTTTGCTTTTCAGGAGTTTTTGCTGCATTTTTCTGTTTTTAATTTTGTGAGCCATTCAGGAATGTAGCACATAAAATGGGAAGCCTTATAAGTCTTATAAATAAATAAACAAGTTGGTCCAGTGCCATCTTAGCAATTCATGCAACATTTGCTCAAAAATGTGTATCAACTGTTCATACTTTTATACTTTTATAAAAAACACCATGAAGAACAAGTGAAACGAAGAGTATTAATAAACATAAAATCAACTTCTCATATGAATTTGTTAAATAATTAATAACTTTAGATTCACTTATATTTTCTAAAGAAGAGAGATTAATCTGTATGTTTACAATGAAAATTTACTGTTAGTCTGGGCTTTTATGTATTTTTTAAAATCTAAAATGGGGAAGTGAGATTTATGGGCATACAAGTAAAAACATGCAGAGCAGAAATTTCCGGAGTTTTCCAGACCTGTGCTACATTTACTATTTTTCCTTAGCTTCTATAGCATACCAAGACATATGTATCTGTTTATTAGATTCTTTTTTAATTCACTGTTGCCATATGTTGACTAAAGCAATAAACTGGCAGGGAATAGAGTCTTGGATCTGTTCTGTTTCTATCCTAAAGGCAAAAATTTATCAACAAATTAACAGAAGAAACCCATAAACCATGCTTATTAATCATGCATACTATTGCATTAATACATATCAATTGACTAGCTCAACCAAATCTTTATCAGAAAGGAATTCATTAGGACCTCAGACTTGTATAATGAATATTACAGGCATGGCAGTTTGAGGGTTCTATAATTGCCACTTTCATTCTAAGAAACAGACTCTTTCATTTTTCCCATTTGTTTCTTCCAGCCACATTTTAAAATAATTAGTAGTGGTCATGAGATCAACATAATGCATCATTTGGAAATAGGTTGGGGTTATTTAAAAACGGTTCATTCCGTGGTTATTACCTCGTTTTGAGAGATCATTGTTTGGAGGCGTAAAACCAATTTCGGTTAGTGATACCAAAAGTGATAAAAATGAAATAATAGTAGTGCAGCATCTATCGTAATACAGCATCACTGCTGCAGCATGAAGCATCTCATCACTGAGGCTACCTTTCACTGGCCTGCTTTAAATAATACTTGGAAAGCGCACACAGTTTTAAATATTTACTTTGACAAAAAGTAAGCATTAAAATGCATATTGAAATCCTATTTGGAGGAGATCTGTTTGAATTATTAGTTTAATATATAGATAGAATTAGCATATGGATAAAACTGGATGCAGAAGTGCAATGAACGGAAAGTAGATTCACTGAAATCTGTCTAGTTTTCTTCTTCTGTTGGGGAGAGTTGCCTCCATTTGTTTTCAGAGTCCTGTAAGTTCATGCTTTCCGTTGGGGCAGCATTATAGCTCATGATTGCATTTCAAGTTATTTATAACTATAGCCTAGGGAGTATCTGAAAACCACTATTACATTCTCTCAGGTATTTGTTCCTAATAGGTTTGATATTTAAGAGGAGGCTGTTTTGCACTTTTCTGTCTTCTTTGTGTCTATGTATGTGCCTTGGGAATAATTCCCAGGGAAGATAAGTAAAACATTGCAATCCTGCTAAGCTTAGGCTTTACCAAAGAAAAGATAGCTTTATACAATAACAGTACTTTATCAAAGAACATGTATTTAATTTTTAAACAGAGATTTACAAAATGCCCTGTTGGCACATCTAACCTATCTTTTAATTGCCAGCAGGCCATAAAAGAAATTGCTGTGAAACTACAGTGAAAGAGAAAACTAACACTGGGAATCTTTCCCTAGGAAGGTTAAAAGCAGATTTTCCTGATGTATTATTTAATGCTTGTTATATAGTGCATTAAGCAGTGTTGTAGTACCAAAGGAAAAGCTGTTAAAACGCCAACACACCTATATTTTCTTCTCTTTTTTTGAGATAGCATTCAGTTTTATTTTAGAAGTTTGCTTAAGTCAATATCAGAAGAATAAATGAATTAATAGTTCCCATCCTAGCCAATTTAGAGCAGCAAATCAAGTTACAATCCTGGATACGGTCAAGCGAAAGAGAAGAATAGATTTAACTTTGTGAAGTCTTTATTTAATCTGCAGGCTCTAGAGAGCTGAAGTCAGCAGGCTAGGATGATATAAAAGGATGGTGAAATAGTGCCTTTACCACAGCTGACAGTATGACAATGCCGGAAAGAAAGGCCAGGTGCTTTCAGAAAAATACCTGTTCCCATGATTTATTTTTAAACCTTTCCTCTGTTTTCAAGGTTCTGGTGTAAGTGCTAATATTTATGCAATCAAAATATAAACTCTCATAAAAGATGTCTAGGGTTAGCACAGGTCTGTGAGGGAGGGAGGACTGCTGAAATGGTCCAGTAAGAATTTGGTGGTCTCTAGATGCCCTCTGTTGTAAATAACAATAGAAATTGGAGTGACCACTGAAAGATTTCATGACTTGCTGACTCAAAAATTAAACATCAACCCTTTATTATATTGAGAAATGATATACAAACATTTTGAATAATCACAAAGCTTTTTACACTAACCACACAGTAATATTTCAGAATGTAAAAATTCTATTAAAATAGGGCTATCGGGCCTGGGCTGCCAAAATCTAGACAAACAATAAATGACAGCAATAAAAAATAAAAAATCAGAAAAATCTTGAGTTTTGTAGCCCTACATTAAACAGCAATCTGTTGGCCATGTCCCCAAGGAATCAGGAAGGGTGGTACAATTTGAGAATTGGTTTAATTTCACATGACCTGGACCCATTTAAGTAATTTACAATAATAAGGCTCTCCATCTTTTTTTAGTATTATTTGCACCCATAAATATTTAGTTCCTCAATTTTTTCCCTTTGAATAAAGTCCATTACGACGGCAAGGAATTATGCCTGGAACTGCATTATAGTTAAAAAAAACCAGGGATGGTACAATCTGATTCTCCTACACAGTTATTATGTACCTCACAGAAGCCAATTGTCTCCCCAATAAAGGTGGATGTTATGAAACTCTTAATATTGCCCAGTTGATTGTCTGTTGCCAGTATCAATGTGCAAGTGGTTCTTTTGCCCCAAATGGCACAAACCTGTAATTTTTTTCCTCGACCCTCTTCCTATAAATTACAGTATTTTTCGCTCCATAAGACACACTTTCCCCCCCCCCCAAAAAAAGTGGGTGGAAATGTCTGTGCATAGGTGCCGGTCCTTTGGTGAATAGCAGCCGGGCTGCGACAGCGGGGTGCTTTTACAGTGCTGAACCCTGCCTCTTCTGCCTTTGTCATTGCCTGCCTCTTATGTCTCTTTTCTGCAGTGCAGGAGCCAATAGGCAGAGCTGGCACATCAGAGGACACCTATCTGTGGTCCTCTCAGGCTCCACCTGATTTTTTTTCTTGTTTTCCTTCTCTAAACCTAGGTGCGTCTTATGGTCAAGTGCGTCTCATAGTTCAAAAATATATGGTAATTAACTCTGGTCTTGAAACTAAGAAGTCATTGAGTGTTTATGCAATTATCCATCTCTTGTTCTCAGCTTATTTCTTACAAAATGCCCCCTCTTCTACTTTTTCCCTTCCAATGTACCTAGAAGTATTGGATTATTCCTCTCCTGCTTCCAGTGTATTTCCTTTCTTTCATCTCTATTTCTTTCCTTTAAGCTGATTTACACCATTTCTGAATTGTTCACCATGTCTAAATTTCCTGGCAGTGGCGGTGTGTTTTTTTCCTTCCTTCCTTCCTTCCTTCCTTCCTTCCTTCCTTCCTTCCTTCCTTCCTTCCTTCCTTCCTTCCTTCCTTCCCTCAGCAGCAATCTCCATCTTTTCAGAACTGTCCTCCTTTTTGTGTGATGTTCACTCATGTAATTTCCTCTTGTCCCACCTTCCCTTCACAGAATCCAGAACTACTGGCAAGTGCTAAAACTTCATTGAACAGCTGGTTCAAAAGTTTTCATTTGGAGGGAAAATGCAAATGAAATGATCAAAGGAGAAGGATATGTGGATTTCCTTGCAGCATCCCTAAGAACATTATGTATCCAGATGGCTTTCAAATGAATCTAACATTTTAGCTTGCTGAGTGTCTAGAATGTAATCTACTTCAAATCTTACCCATTTCCCCCTGAAATAGGAGGAGGTGACATAACAATGGTGCACAAAGAGCAAGAGTGCACTCTTATACCAGAAAGAAATGGTGGAAAACACAGTGTATCCTTAGTGTGGCTGGCAGTTGCAATAAAAAAACTACAAGTTTGGCTTCTCTGATAAGCACGAGGAAGGGACACACCTTGTAGAAATCTAGACATGATCTCTAGCTACTATTGGAGACATAATGAGGTGATAATTGTCAGAGAAGCTATAAAAAGTCTTGAGTGTTCCAGTTTTATTTGGGTAGAAGTGGAGCTGCCTGTTGTTCTTGGAGAAACAGGATATCTTCAGGGTGGGAGCTGTAGAGGTGTTTTTCAGGAGCCACAAAGAATAGTCATATATTCTCTTTTCTTGCACATATTCCTGAAGAGTCTGTTTAATGACCACACTATATATATATTTAAAATTCCATTCTACTTCACCATTGAATTCCTTGGAAAATATTTTTATTATGTCTTTGCATGCAGCATTCTCTTTCCCAATATTTCTCTTTCTGGGCTAAACGTGCAAATTATTTCTCTTTGCTTTTCTCTCTGTTTGCTCTCCAGACCATGGTTCACCTTAACTGAACTCAATGGGTCACCTCCTCATGGGGGAAATTTCTAGTTTTTCTGTCTGCTACCAGCCTTATGCCCATACCCATCCTTCTCCTCAAGCCAGATGATATTTCATGGGGAGAAACCTTTAGTTCTTGTTTCCATCCTGCAATTAACTGTTTAACTTAACATTTTAAACTTTCCTGGCTTACACAATTTTACTGCAATCAGATGAGTTTCACTGGTAGCAGTAATTCATGCACTAGTAAGCTCAACAGTGGAATTTAGTGATGTGCTCCAGATCATCTCACTTTGAGGTTCGCTAATGAGAAAATGCTGGACTGGGAAATTGGACAATCTAGCAGGACTTTATATTCATATAATTCTATTCGCTTCTTTCATATCAAGCAATCAAATTCACAATGTTTGTCATGGCATAGAAAGCCAGCCATAGTTTAAGACATGAATACTTGATGGAATACTTTCTCCCTTATGTATCTGCTAGAGGGCTCAGATCTATTTTTAGTCTCTTATTATGGTGCCACAGTTACAAAAATTAGCTTATGCAACTAACTCAGAGAAGAGAGGTTAAATATTAGCATAAACTTAAAATCTATTTGTTCAATGAGACCTCTGTTTTAATTCTACTGAGGTGTTTTATATTCTTGCTACCTCATATTTTTGTTGTTGTTTTAGGAATTTAAAATATTTGCTTTACTGAGTTTCTAGTCAGTTGTAATTGCAAACAACTCTGGGTAGCATACATCCCTATTCCTTGAGTCAGCTTAAAACTATATAGTAAAAGCAGAGCATATAAATAATATCAAAACAACACTGGCACTATGAATCATATTAATAATTGAGTCCACCTTCCACCATTGGAGAGAACAACTTCACAACTTTCTAACCCCAAGGCCTGATGGAATAACCATGTTTTAATGGGCTCATGGAAACCCAGTCTAGGAGGAGCCATTCAGATATCAGAGAATGCTATTTCATGGAAGTAAAGCAGCAGCTGAGAAAAATATCTCCAAGGAAAGCTAATTGAAACATTATTCTTTAAGGACATAAAAGGGCCATAGCAATCCTTTCAGTTTAGATCACAAAGGCAAAATATAGTTCTTTCTGTCTTCATTCCCATACATTTTTCAAAGCCATTGTAAATATATTGTCAACATAGGTCTATTTAGACATCTCTCAAGGCAAAACAACAGAATATGGTTCCCCTCCCATTCCTGCCTCCTTTATCATCTAACCATTTCCAAGGCTGCCACTTTCATTTATTTTCATGCCCTTACCCTATTTTGCTTTTCTGAACAATATGACTTGCCTTTTGCTGTCTAATTCGTCTTAGATTTCTTCTGCTCACCTCATTTCCATCAATCAAATGTTTTTATACTCTTCTCTTTTTTCCTTTACTTTTTCCTCTGTTCTTTCCTTACCTCTTTTATTGTCTCTTCCCATTTTGCTTTTTGTGTTCACCTCTTTTCAGCCCACTTTCTGATTAGATGAATGTACATTGTATTAATATTTTTTTATGATTTCTGAATGTTTCCATCACTGAGGAGCTTTCAGACTAAGACTATGGTGGAACAAAGGGCTTACAACCTCTGACAATTTCTCATGATACATAGAAACCTGATTTAACAATGTATCAAATAATAGTGATATGAAGACTTGTCTCAGGCGAAGGAATGAATGGCTTGCTAAAGTCATATTCCCAAAGCAGATGGGTAGGCAAGCTTTGATAGAAAAGAGGTTGACAAGCTTTGATAGGGTTAGGGATTGGTTGTTTTAATTTAGCTGTCAGGGTTCCATCCAAGTTCCAATAACTCATTCAGCACTCAGATAAGGATTTATCCAAGTAAGAATTTATTAAAGAAACCATATTGGCACATCTGGGAAAAACCTGAATCTGAAGTCCCAGGTTTTTCCACACCCAAAATAAATAAAAAATGCACCTCCAGACCAAAGGTCACATTCTCCAATCCACTCTTGAAGCCAATTTCCTCTCTCCTCTTGTCACTCCTCTTCCAGGTGCTGTTAGGATGGCTTTGACACACTTGAAAAGAATGTTGTTTTGACTACTAACCCTTCTAAGTGTATGAGAAATAACCCCCTCCCTAATTCCCATATACCAATCTGTGGCAGCCTGCAGAGGCCTCGCAGTTATGGCTTCCAGGGCTGACATTAGCTTACATAAATTTAATTTTTGTATCACTTATCATCTTAACGTTCAATAATCAGCTAAGGAGCTATTTGTTACTAAATGCAACACTGAAAGAACAACAATATGAACAACAACTTATAGTCTATGGTGATAACATGATGTCATGAAACTAGTTGGGAGCACCCAATGTGATCGTTTAGGGAGTTTAAAGGACCACATTTTAGGATAACAATAATGAAAAAATGGCCCAATTGGGGAGGGGGGGAGATTCGAGGTGTGTTTTTTTAAATTGGCAATGTTTATTTGATTTTATTCTTTTGAGTAAAAATGCCCTGCAATCAGTTGCATTGGAGTTCAGTGAAATCAAATCCCATTATTACTGAAATGTGAATATGTTACAAAGTCAAATGCCAATGTGACTGTTCCATTAATTTTAGCTAATTAGATTATTATTAAGCCAATGATTAAACGATTGATATGTATTCTTTAAAAACTAATCTATCAAATATAAGATATATGGCAGACTCTACTTTATTTTTTTGACTCACAGGACAGATAGAGTGTTTTGTTCTACAATTTATGTACATATTTCACACTCCAGTTTATTCAACAGAAAGTCATTATGGATTCTATAAAATTTACTATCAAATTACTAATAATCTTAGGCTGAACCTGTTTATAAATTGAATTAAACTATTGAGAGAACATAAATAGTAGATTATACTGCAGATCTTATTTTCAGATGTGCGACTATTGGAACCATAAAAATCATCATTATTTTTATTGACATGGTTTGCCAAATAAGTAACATTTGTTTTCTTTGTGTTTCTTTTCAGATGTTTTTAGTGTGAAATCAGGAGACAAAAACGAAACCATACTAATAATGGAAAAGACGGATACCACAACCACAACCACAATAAAAACATTTTCCATTTATAAAGGGGACAGAAATCTGGGTACTCAAGCATCAAGTTCTTGGTTCTTTAAAATTACCAGCCTTGCAGTTTTGTGGCATTTTGTGTCATAGCTGTATTACACTGCAGTAACTATGCAATTTCTGTGCACCATCATATATACCTTCAGCCTTATCCAAGTGAAAGAAAATTTAAATTGGTCTCTAAATTCTATGCTCTAATATTATGTAAGTTTAAGTGCTAAGTATTAGTCTGGGACTGGCTACCAGCAAGCATCAATTTATACACATTGTCTCCACTGTCTGGAGGTTTTTGTTTGTTTGTTTTCGTAACATCTCAACTACTCAAAATGGAAAAAGGATGAAGACAGAAGATTTAAGTAGGTTAAGTTATTGTGATAGGTACAGCTAAGAATGTCATAAAGTTAGACATTAATATGTTGGCATTTTTTCTTTTACTTTTCAAATATTGGACTGTTGTCTTCTTGATCTTCTATGTTCCTTTAAATAATTGGATTTCATTTACATGCCAATAATTTATATCTATAGGGATCTATGAATATTATAAACAAAATTGATCAAATTCTGGTCAAGGAATCATAGCATGCTTGAATTTCTTTATTTCTTTTTAATTAAATTGTAGAAATGTCTTTAATGTATCATTATACAGTAGTTCTTTTAACAATTCAGCAATAAATAGAACTACTTCCCAATTTATTCTAAAACACTACAGAATAGTCTCCCTGCTCATGTATTTTTTTACTATATTACCTACAATTTTGTCATGTTGCAAATACCTGGTGAATTAAAAAGGGAGAAGGCTTTTAGATGGCCATGTGAAAAATGGTTATTGACTTGATGTTGTAGAGCTAGAATGAGGAACCAGTACCTGTGCTATAATCTTCTATATTGTAATACTAGCCAGAATGGTTAGCAATAAAGGATGCGGACAACTGCTGTTCAGAAACTTCTGTATGGGCACAGATTCTTCATCTGATCTATTGCCTGTATGGGCACAGATTCTTCATCTGATCTATTGCCTATATGCCTTCATCTGATCTATTGCCTATATGGTATATTAAAAGAAAAGCTCTGATGCAGGTGTCTCACCAGGTACATCTGGATGGACAATCAGTGGTAGCATGCAGCTTTCATAACTTGATGCAGTTATTTGACTTACTTCCTCAGTCAACAATAAATTTCGGTGGCGTAATTTGTCACCAAAATTTGGTGGAACCATTTGACCGTCTTTATTTAGCATAAACTTATCAATTGAAAAAATATCCACTGCAGGTCACTAAAGTTAAGGTTAAAATTAGATTTCTTTCTATCTCAATTACATTTTATAACTGCCAATTGCTTTACCATCCAAGTGCAATATGTCCTCAACTTGAAAAAGATTGCTTAATTCTATGTTAGAGCATGTGAAGTAAATAGAACAGCTTTCTGCAAAAGCTGTTTCAGTTCAGATCTCTGGAAGTTAGTACTTGTACACTTCCTGCCATTGGATGCCTTAATGAGAAAGAAAAGATGGTCAAAATGAGAAAAGAATGTGAGAGATGGTGTGGAGAGAGAGAGAGAGAGAGAAAGAAAGAGAAAGAGAAAGAGGAAAAAAAGGGAATCCTTACTTGTTCGAGGATTCTGGCTCCACCCATGTATTCTTTTAGCTTCACCTATTCAATTACCATTTGACATCACGTTAGAAGAGCAAATGAAAAAAAAAAGACATAGAATTAATCCATTCCTCAATACCCCTCACAAATGGATGATTGGTCTGATTAGGATTTATATGCCAGCAAACTCACTGTTTTATGGATGTTTGCAGGAATTTCCCCTTATATTGTCAGCGTTTCCATCCCATCCCAAAAGGGAATTTGAAGACCATCCCCTGCACCCCATCAGTCCATCACATTGTCCAGTTCTTCGCCCCATTTAGAGACATCCCCATCCAGGCACAGTGTAACATGACCTTGATTCGGTAAGAAATAATGTTGTTATGTCTACTAATCTACTATGAAATTCCCGCTCCCAATTTCCCAGGCACTAAAATATGGCAGTTTGGAAACTTCCTGGTAAATATGGCTTCCAAATCTGACATATACATTTTTGTATATACTATATGGAAGATGAACTTTCTTTGCTGCTGCTACTACAATCATTTTCATTAAAACTACCAGGAAAAATTTACCTCTTTTATCCTAAAAAAAAATAATTTAAAAATCTGAAGTGCAGCTTCTGTTTATGATGATATGTTATGAGATAAAAATATGAAAGAAATGTCAACTTATAATGAAACCTTCTGCTATTTAATATTTACTCTCTAATACTTATTTTGAAGAGTAGTTTCCATGTTTTTTGTAAATGGGTCTTTTTACACTTTCAAGAAAATGTGTTTCACAGTATGGTAAGAAATTACAATCCTACTATTAATTAGATGGAAGAAGGCTAATATGAGTATTTTTACCTCAATCCTTAAAATATCTTTGAAAATCTACATGCTACAACCTCAGCAGAATTAACCATTACAAAGAATTCCAATTTATGTTTACTGAAAATGCCAATAATTCATATCACTAAAAAGCTGTTTTCATGGTAAAAATAATTTCTGTGTACAGTTTTAAATGGTATAATGTAAAATGTTTGCTTTTGATTTACATGTATCATATGCATCTGTACAAAAACTACTGCAACCATTTGATTTGCATAAAATGTATACTCAGTCTAGTATACTAATCCTAGGTACTATTTGATACATTTAGGACAAAAGCATAAAGTACAACAGGATGGACAACTCTTGTTGCTGTTGGAGTTCTGACGTGCACATTCTTTTTTGTATAATGTTTTGTTTTATTTGCTTTTAGGGGTTTCCTTATATACCTTATATAGCAGGATAGAGCACTGCTTTTAATGACTGCTATTTTCAGAAATTAAGTTACAATCCAGCTAAATCAAATACTTTGTCCAGTCATGGGCTTCAAAAAATGTAGCAACCGGTTCTCTGCCCAGTTGCTGGGTGGGCATGGCCATGGTGGGCATGGCTTAGTTGGCCTCCTACACCACCCTGGCCTGGGTGCGAAAACGGGCCATGGAGGGGGTGTTTTTGCCCTCCCCGGGCTCCAGAGGCTTTCTTCGAGCCTCAGGGAGGGCAAAAATGATCTCCCCAGGTTCCAC
Source organism: Oxyrhabdium leporinum (assembly GCA_032468155.1). Taxonomy (NCBI): domain Eukaryota; kingdom Metazoa; phylum Chordata; class Lepidosauria; order Squamata; family Cyclocoridae; genus Oxyrhabdium; species Oxyrhabdium leporinum. Next base: position 33,319 of record JANHFL010007865.1, read on the forward strand.
AGGCTCTCTGGAGGCCGGAAATGGACCTGTTTCCGGCCTTCCAGAACTTCTGGAAGGCCTGCTTTTCACCCTCTCCAAACCTCCGCACGGGCCCTGCACTTACCTGCGATCCAAAACAGGCCACTCAGGGACTCCTGGGAGGGGAGAGGAGGGGTGGGCTCGGCTGGGCCAGCCAGGGGTGGGAACTAGTGGTTCACCAAACTGGCAATAAAATTAACTACCAGTTTGCCCAAACCATTGAGAACCGGTAGCAGACCACCCCTAACTTTGTCCCATTGAATATAGCAAAACATTTCATAATATAAAATCTCTTCCATTTAAATGAAATTTAAGAATGCCGATCTGCTGATGAAATCATACAGTAAAGTTTTAATTCTCATAGAGATGCCAGAATCTTAAAAGTCAGAAGAAGATAACTTTAAAAAAAAATAATCCATAGTCATCAAGCCATTCTATCTGAAAAAAGGTAATTTTATCTTAGTGCATGGAGTAATAAAATCTTGATAAGAGACAATGAATGGAAATTGATGAGAGCAAGATGCTCTCTTATAATTAAGCTCTACAGTCTTACAATATCCAAGAAAATCAATCTCACTCATCAAATACCAAGAATCCCTTCTATTAGGCATATATCAGATTCTAGACAGAAAAATTCTTTTGTAGTATTAAACAAATGCATAGAATATTAAATTCTCTTTCTTGAAAGTATCCAAAGCATTTCAAACCCATATTGAAAAATCACTCATAATCAGAGATATAATGAGAATATTTTAAGCTTTGGGCTTAATTTAGTGAATATGTAAAAAATACCCACTAAAATTCATATGTTGGAGGATTGCATCAACTTTTATGCTGTACTCCTCTGACTAGACATATCTTGATGTTTCCTGCTTCTAAAAAGCAAATTCACAGGAACTTAATGAAAAGTACATGTCACAATATCTGATCAACATTAACTGGCAATTTCATGAAGTATACCAAAATACCATTGAAAAGCAGCTATTATTTTATACAGGCAATGCATTAAATTTATATGACAATGTTAATGTAGTTTGCATTTTATCATTACCTTTCACCTTTTTTGCTCTTCTTATTAAATCAGTAAGATGCAGTTATACTATTTGTACCTCATATAATGCTGCCATGATAAAAAATATTTTGTTGTATAATATAAGCAATTAACATTTGCTCACTTTATCTATTACAAGGGGCTATATAATTTGTCCACTGTGCCCTTTCTGTGCACCTAATTAGAATCAGTGTGAAACTCCATTCAGGTGATAAATATTTAATTGGAGGACCCAGGAAGCAAAAAAAGGAACGTGCTCTGTATTTTATACAATTTTTGTAGTCATACACAATGTAATATGCTCTTCCCCTAACATGATATTTTCTCATGAAATGCTTTTAAATATCTATGGTAAATGTTCTTCTTGTGGTCTACAATAATTCCAATATACCTTGTTTACATTATACATGACTATATTTCTGTCTTTAAAGCTCTGGAAGAGCAGGACAAGTGGTGAATTCTTTTCTCTAGAATAGAAATAATGATCCTGTCACAACATCAAACATTTTCTAGAGGCCACATTACTTTAAAATTATTTTAAGTGAGATATGGGCTTAGCAGTGCTGCCTCAGATATTACCAAAAGTTGGAATAAATAAACTATAAACAAGTTAACAAAATAGTAGCAATATCTATGAGTGGTGGAATTGGGGAAAGATCTAGAGCCAAGATACCTATCTATACTATGATCCTGGTGGATGAACATAATTGTTCCTTCCAAAATTTAATCTTAAATTCTTACCAGGAGGCCAAACATTACTATCAATTATTGTATGTAATATGCATTTATATGTGTATGCAATTAGAGTATAGAATATATTTCTATTTATTCCTGATTTTTTATAGATAAAAATGTTTTCTGTGTGAGGTTCTAAAACTGTAAGTCTAGCCACTTTGTCATGAAAATAGAAAAAGGAACAATTTGACTCCATAAAAGGTTTGGGCCATATTTTCTGCTGGATTTAAAGCTATAACCCATATTTCTATCAAAGGTTTCTAAACATTTCCGATACAAGCCAGGAAGCATCTCTACTTCCTTAAGTTTATCAAGATCTCTTGGGTTTTATTAGCTGTTTTCTAACATATGTCATTATATTTAAGAGGGGCATACAACACAATGCATTCTTGTGGTAGTCTGGGCAAGGAAATGGAAATCTCTTAGGGTTGAACATGTAGACTCATATGCAGTAGGCTCTGGCATGAGAGAGTAGCTGGCAATGACTGTAGAGAAGATATGTAGCAAAGTTTATTCTTTGAAATTCAGAAATCCGAATCCAAAATCTAAAATTAATTCAAAACAAGACTCTAACCCTTTAAGACATAGTGAATTCTATGTCCCTAGCCTCAGCTGCTATCAAATTCATGACTTCTAGCTATTGGACAGAATAAATAGGGGAAGAAAATTTGTCTCAGTAATTCTGTTGATTGAAAAGAGTTTGTGCTGATGTATACGTTACTTTGAGTACTGCTTACAAAATAATTGTGTTTTCTTATTATTATTAACACCTTTAATAGCTGTGATGTAAGTTATTTTCCAGGTTAAAGTCTCAACAAATAGAAGTTAAATGTTTATATATCTTCATTCTCATGAGATAGTTTTTCTCCTTGCTTTTCGTAAGAAATACATATAACATAAGCCCAGAAACCTTAAATTATGTTGCCTTTAAATTTTATTTAATCTATCCTATTGTACGTTTCCCTGAAATATAAAATTTTGTGCATTGTAGAGGATAAAAATCACGGCATTTGTGTGATTATGTCATAATGACCTCATCACCCCCTCCATGGAAACAATCACCTTCCTCTTCCTCCTTCTTGTCTTCTCCTTCCCTCTGCTGATTCAAAGAGCTCAGCAAATTTTTAGGATAATCCTGGAGCCAACCAATCATAGTGAATTGTTGATTTGGGCTGAACAGTTCAGCTATATGTAACTCTGGTAGAGGAAAGAAGGCCAACAGTATGCTAAGCATACATGGGAACAACATAATTTATGCCTTCAGGATTCTTTGCAATGGAGGCTATTGTGCAAAACTTGTATTAGGTTCAGGAGTATATTAAATTAATAGAGTACCAATATTGATTGTGTGGTTCTCATTTACTTAAAGTGCTGTCATGTGTGTCAAATCCAACTAAAAAGGTATGCATTTTCCAGAAAACCATTTCCAACCCTAATCAACAAAATGATTCAGTCTCTTTTTATTTAACTCCTGTGATAAGAAATGTAGTCACATTTTGTGTATGTAGCCAAGTAAAATGTTTGCTGTTTCACACCCACAACTATGCTGGAATCTTTCATTTTGATATAATCCCCTGGATATAGGCACCGCTCAATATTACATGCTTTTGCTATCAGTATTTGTACAAAGCTCATGTAAACTTTGTCTGTATCATGTTGATTTTAATTATGCCACATTTTGATTTGAATTTTGATTTCCTAAAGACCATCTCTTACTTTAAAATAGCATTTTGCACAGGGAGGGCCACAAAGACTCACTCACAACCATTTGATTTTTTATTATTATTATTATCAGCACTTGAAAGTGGAGATATTAAGTCAGCCAGGCAGAAAAAGACTGGTGACATTGAGAAATGTGCAATAGAAGTTTGCAGAATTAGAAAAGGGAAGATTGCAGTAATCTGTGACACAGATATATCTATGAATCATTGTGAGGAAAAAAGTGTTTTGAATTGCCATCTTGAATTGCCAATATCCTAGAAAAATGCTATATTACTGATCAAGAGGACTTTATGAAGAAAACTTTACATCAGTAGTTCATTTCAATGGCCTGCTATTTTACTATCAAAATAGCAGAGCATTTTTCTGCATTCAGTTTTCCTGAATGTCTTCATAGGCCTTGATTGGACTAAGAGCTCTTAACTGTATTACCATTGCAGCCAGGCTATAGGCATATCCACGGTTTTCTTTCTTTTGTTTAATATTTTTTCACAGAAATTTATTTGGGCCTGTAAATATTGTTGATGCTATTACTGATATTTTATATACTGAAACTTTGCCATCTACTCTATTCAAATACTGACATGTTCTGAACAAGGGCACTATGTATTGTTTATTTGTTGTGTTTTGCATATGGAATTTAACTTTTAAAATAATCAAAAACCATTATCATAGCTGTATTGAAGAAAGAGACTTTGAAGAACTGTAATAGTGTGATGATTTGTAAGTACAATAATTTCTGTAATAAATAATAAACACTAATAAAACATTACTACTGGAGGTTTTATAAGTTAATTAGCTCATGGCAGAGGTGGGCTGCACTTGCTTTGGCAAGCGGTTCGCTGGTTGCACGCATTTCCACTTTGGGACTGAAACTAAGCTACAGGGAGTCAGCTAATGGATTAAAGCAGCTCCGGTGAGTACAGCAGGGGCGGCGCGGAGCTCACCTGGGCAGCGTGGGTGGGGGAAAATTTTAGGGATAGCTTAGCACAAGGGCGGGTGGATGGGCCCAGCCAGAGATCAGAGCTAGAGGTTTGCCTGAACCTCTGTGACCATGCAGCAGCCCACCCCTGGTTCATGGAACTTAATTCATTTTAAACGCATTCCATTGATGTCTTAGGATGCAATTTTAGGGTGTCAAAGACAGCATGCTTGGAGCCATATGATTTTCAGATTACTTTTATGATGTCACAGCCACTATTTGTTCCTCAATAACCTCTGTGGCTGATTTTTTTTATGTAGCTGGGAAACTGTTCAAATTGCCCTAGGACAGAAATGAGATGGGAGAGATTAAAGAACTGAGCATTCATAAACTCCCGAATGCCCACCAACCTTGTCCAAGCCCTAACTTGAAGAGGACTCAAATTAGACATTTGATCTACATCTGTTCCATATTTTTGTATCCAACTGTGGAAAAAAAGTCAAAAGCAGAATAAGGGAGGCAACAGAGAGGCAAAGATTTACAGGGTTTTCTTCAGAGTATAGTGAAAACACTCAAAATGGCACCCATGATGGTTTAATCAAGGCTCTGCCTGATTTTTATGTGAGTCATGCGTAGCATACATAAAAAACAGACTATACTTCAATCACACTGTCACAGCTGCTGTCTTGATATTTTTACTATACCCCGCAGATAACTTTGCAAATATCTCTCCATCTTCAATTTCATCTTGCTAGGCTGAAACCAACAGAATGCTCATAATGAAAGCAGTCCCTGAACAGAATGTAAGATTAGTCAACCTCCTTCATGGAATAATCAACTGACTCTAGCCAATTTGTTTTTCATAGGTAGATGAGCAATATTGTCCATTGAAGGTCCTGGAAACAAACTCCTATATGAAGACAGCTGGTTATGTTTAACTTAGAGAGACAGAGAGAAAATGTAGGTAGACATGACAGCAGTTTTCTAGCACCTGAAAGGAGTGTCACACAAAAGGAAGTCAATATATTCAAGACCTCACGGCGGTAAGACATGGGATAGTATATTTAAATTGCAGGAAGGCTGATTTCACTTGAAAGCAAAGAAAACTATTGTAATAGTAGGAAGATTTTCAGTAATGGAACTATTATAACTGAGTAAGATACCAAACAACCTTTGAATGAATTCAAGCAGTAGCTAGGCAGCCATCAGTTGGGGATAACATACATAGCACGAACCATTTCTATGAGTCTATGATTCTCCTTACCTATAGATCGGGGTGTCAAACTCGCGTTGTCACAGCATCATCATGTGACGTATCAGGACTTTTTTCCCCTTCACTAAACTGGGCGGGGGTGGGGCCAGCATGTGACACATCCAGCCTGCGGGCTGTGAGTTTGACACCCCTGCTATAGATTATGCTTTTTCATATCTCATATTAGCAGTTGATAAAAGACAAATTTCAACTATTTCTGAAAAGAATCGCAAGACATTTTAATGTGTCTGAAGTTTTGTTACTTTATTTAGTAACATTTTTTCTCTTTCAAGAAAATATTAAATCGCCAGTTACTCCAATAGTAATTTGATATAGTAGTCTGAAAAGAGAATCTTCATTACCATTTAAGAAAAGCACATCAAAAGACTTTCATCTTGATCTAGCACCCACAGCAAACTGTGTAAATGTCACCTCTCTTCAGTGCACTTTTGCTCTCCAGACCTAATCTCATGTATTTCCCCAAATTTCACACAAAAAACAATGTTTATATTTCAGACCAAAGACTTGAAGAGGTGACCAGGATAATTTGGTCAGGAACTTAATATTTAGGTCCATGATTAAATCAGGAGCAAAAGCAATCAGATTTTGCCAATACCCCTTGTATGATCAGTCTCCAAACCTATTATTCTCTTGTTTTCACCCATGAATTCTCTTTTCTTTTCCTCATACAGAGACAAATACAAAATTCATGTTCACTACATGTTAATGGGACATAGTATGTTCCCCTTAAGATATTTCTGGAAATTGTAATTCCCAACAAACCTAACTAGCATGCTGAGAGATAAAGTTCAGGAATACCTGGAAACATTATTTTGTGCCTATATGGCCTAACTGACCACATGCTTATTTTAATATGTTTGGCTTGGTAATTAAAAGAAATTGTTTTGTTGTGAAAATAAGGTACATTGTTCTTGGTTAATATATTGACTGCCTCCTTAGAGTTTTTAGTGTGCACTTTTAATTCTTTCAGCACACTTATTCTCAATTAAGCCACTGTGTATTTAACTTCTAACTCCTCTTAATTCTTAAGGTGCCAAAGTTGGGATGACCAGTATCTAATGTTCTTCCTAAATGTCAAAGTTACACATCTAAAAATGCAGAATCATGACAAAAATAAATAATACATCTTTAGTAAGTCAGAATGGGACTGTGTATTTTCTAAGGAGTCCATCTTTGTAGAAAAATAATTCTTCCCATGAAGCAATGATCTTAGATTTGCTTGGATTCACAGGAGCTAATGGAATGTGTACATACAGGGACTTTACTTAAATTTTAGTTCCTTTGGTCCATAAACCTGTCTTGGCTTGAGTGTTTTCACCCAAAAGACAATCAATTATATTACTTTCAGGATTCAAGTTTTCTTCTTTCAGAAGTTCACAGAATTAAGCTTGGAAAAATCTTGAGCTATGAAAGAAAAGGAAATTGATCATCCTTTGAGTGAAAACACTCAAACAAAGATGATAATTGCTTCTTGCTTGTCCACGGTGCCAGACTTAATAAAATAGGTCTGAGATGTTGGGCAAAAGCATGTACAGTACAATGCTTGTAATATTTATCATATTCAATTAGCAATGTGGTCAATATCTCTAACACTAAATATTCTACTATATGTAAAATTCATAAAAACATTTGACTCTGCTCATTCATGCTTTCTCAAATTATTACATTCTTGAGGCATCATTTATGTATTCCTTTCCCCTTAAATGCTAGGGCAATTTAAATACTGACACTAGGAATAAACCTTATTACAATAAAATGAGTCCAAGGTGATGATTTTTCCCTCTAATGGCTAATTTTTAGTTAGATGTAAAGCTCTTTGCTCACTGCCTTTGTGTAATGACTTCTGTGGATCATAGAAATTTTATGACCTGAATTAAAAGGTATTGCTGAAAAGGGGGGGAAATGCTTATCCTACCAAATGGTACCTCAGAAAGACATTTTAAATTAAAACTCCTGTATTTCTAGTCTAATTAAAAGGATCTCTCAGTTTCTGGAAGTACTTTCTTCTGAATTGTAAATTTTCTGCATTTGAAAAAGCTATTGATTTTTGTTTTGCCTTGCCTCTGAATCATACATTGTTTCCTTTATGACTCTTATTAAGAGTTTACTTTTAATAAATATTTTCCATCTGTTTCTGTATTTCCCCATCAACTAGATTTTTTGCTTTTACAGACGCTTGAAAGAGTGCTCAGAAAGCAGGAGGACATTCATAATTTTCCCCCTGGAAAATGTAATTTCTTCCACAATTGCTTTAATGCAAAATTATGATGCAAATTTATTTTAACAGGTAATGAAATCAGAAAATTATCTTCCTGACGATGGGAACCTATGGTTTCAAAATATAGATATTGTATCAGTAAATAAATAGTCTGGTTATTCACTTTTCTTTCCAGGAATTCACACAGTCAGCTTTGTTTTGCTACTTTAGTCAGGTCATATCATCACTTTTGATCAGCTGGTGAAAGTTATTCTTCCTAAACTCTAGAGAACTGCCTTCCAAATGGCACCCAAACTGCAATCATGTCCATGTCCAACAGGATAGAAATTGTGTTCTTTTAGGTTTAATGGTTGGCTTCCTTCATCCAGGCAGAATATCTCTAGCCATCATTTCCATGCATTATACTTAGTTTTACTCCTGAATTACATTTAGTTTTATTCTCTCTCATTTTAACCTTACTAGCAAGAGTTATTTCTATCAGTAATTCTAACGCCCACTGGTATCACTTACAAAATCATGAAAGTTAATGAATACTCCTGTCAGGGTTTAAATAGTGAAATATGGAATAAACTTCCTTTGGGTTATGAGGTGAAGACTTTTTTATGCACCCATGCCTTTAAACAAACTTCTTTACAACATCTTCCTCTTCCTAAACTCTTTCTCTAAAAAAAAAATGCATGTATTTGTTAATTAGGTGTTGTAGCAGTTCAGATCCATAGCTAGATTTTTTTTGTCTCCCATCTGAATATCCAAGAAAATCCTGCTACTTCATTGGCAAAGAGAAAAGAACCCAGCTGCTTATGAAGCAGAATGGACTAACCTGCATGAGATGATAACTGAACAACCTCTGTTTTGCTATACATTAAAAAGAAACTACTTCATCTACTTGAAAATGCTTTATCCTTCTGAATAAAAGATATTGTCAAAGGGAAAACTGTGGTTATTCCAAGAGTAGGAAATAGTTAATGAATACTTTCTCACTACCTATTTTATAATTAGTTCTTTGCTTTCTACTGGGCATGAGCCAATATTTTCCCAGAAGTGGTTATTGCCTCTCAAACAATAGAGCCCATTAACAGCAGAGCACACAGCAACTTTATATTTTAAAAACAGATATCCTGTTTAGAAAAAAGCTGCCAAAATTGTACCAGTACTAAAGAAAAAGTCTAAAAGAGCTTATCATAAGATGTTTGGCACAAGGTGGATTCTAAACTATTAAGGAAAAGAATTGGATTTCTAGCTTCCTGTTGACTTTCTCCTATATGATCCTCATGATTACTGTCAAGGAAATACAGCACATTTATTTAAAATGCACGATTCCTATAAGGGCGAGCGTAGCGGCCCCCAACCTTTTTGGCACCAGGGACTGGTTCCATGAAGAGATTTTTTTCTGCGGACTGGAGGGGCATGGTTTTGCATGCTGCCTGCATCCCGCATATGGGGCTTCACTTGTTTGCGCAGCCCAATTGTTGGCATGCCGTGGACTGGTGCTGGTCCACAGACCAGGGGTTGGGAACCCCTGGGCTAGTGGACATATTTGGAATTCTGAGAACATGTTATACAGACTCTCCCAAAATGGTTACCAAGCTGCTCAAACTTTTGAGGCTGCTCACCAGTATTTTCATCTATCACCTCTCCCCACCTCTCCCAGTCTTTAACTTCACCTTATTTTAATTTTTGGAGAAATAAATAAAGTTCCACAAAAACCACTGTATTGCATACATCCTCTGCCTTATTTTCTAAGAATATGGTCTACAGAGAAATAATGGACATGCTTGTATTTGTACCAGACTGAGATTATCTTTTTTATTACAAGTATTTAAAAGATAAAATTCATCTGGGCATGGAGCCTGCAAATACCAAAGGGACATTGTCAAGTGCACTGACATCTATTGGCATCACACTGAGAATTCAGGGTAATCTTTTGACTCTCCTGACATGAAGAGACTCAATATTGTCAATTACTCAATTATAACTGGAAGGCAAATATATTTATATATATAAAATGCAAAATAGTTTAACATTTTCATTCTTTCATATACAGTAGCTCCTTAAGAGGATATCAGTTTCTTTTCTATAAAATTTTCAACCATTTCAGCTTTGACACTGCAAGAGTTAACGGGTTTGAAGGTTCTGATATACCAATCACAACTAATCCAGTTTCATGAAAAAATATCAATAACGAGGGTTGATTTTAGTTAGTAGTTGGGTTGGGAACACTCCAGAAAATGCAGAGTTGTAGTTTAGACAAGGAAATTGTAAAATCTTGCTAGAACGCAGCAGCAGCAAACAATTTTCATTTTCTTTCAAATAAAATTACTTGCTCCCAACAGACTTTATATTTATATCTTATCTAGAATGGCTGGGGTAAGATAGAATATAAGTTAAAAACAACTTATGAAGAAAGAAAGCTAAAGAATGCGTCAGGAACTGTACTAAGGATTTAAACTATGCACAAATAGATTACGAGAAACCGAGATTTGCTAAGCAGACATGGGGATGACCGTTTCATGAAATATAAAATCTAACCTTTAAGAAAAGGGGGATGGTTCCCTAGAGATTAAAGTAATGGGCTTGTTGACTGGAAGGTTGGCAGTTTGAGGCCCAAGCACTATGTGATAGAGTGAGCTCCAGCTCCTGCCAACCTAGCCGTTTGAAATGATGCAAATGCAAATAGATAAGTAGGCAATTCTTCAGTGGAAAGTAATAGCATTCTGTGCACCTTGGGGTATGGTCATGCTGACCACATGACCACAGAAATGTCTTCAAACAACATTGAAAGATGAGTACCCCCTAGAGTTAGACATGAGTGGACAGGGGAAATCTTTACCTTTTTACTTTTAACCTCCAAGTCCTGCTTTACCTGTCAGTAACTTTGGATGGTATCAAGCATGATTTCTTTCTGAAGTGCCTGATAAGGATTAAAATATTACCAATAATCTGAAGATACTCAGTTGTATACCATCACCGCAGGCTGAGTTAAAAATGCTTTTTGATGATTTGATGCTTAAACTCTGTGATAGTCTAGTTATGAGAATAACCTGATGAAGAATTCAAACAAATTGTCTTGCTATTTGTTGAGGGTGTACCACTTGTAGTCTTATGGGGATAGGTGAAACTGGCAATGGGAAATCATTTCATTATTATTACTGCTGATGTTTGTAATGTACACTGCATGGTACCTTTGAAGGTTACCCAGAAGCTGCAACCACTACAAATGCTGTACTATATGCTGATAGATCAACTGAATTATTTCTCAACTGCTGATAGGTCAATTGAATAAACCATCCCAACTGAATTATTTCTATGTTTGATCTTTAAAGGCCCTAATGACACAATAGTTAGGTACCTGCTAGTAGAACCAAGCAATCCAAACAGAATTAATCATATCCATAGAGAGATGTATTCTTCAGTCCATAAATAGAAGGTCGGCATGCTGCCAGGAGAAGATGTTTTTCAGTGGTTGTTCCCACCCTATGAAACTGGCTTCCCCCAGAGATGTAATTGATGACTATCTTGACTCTATTTCAAAAGGTAGTTATTCCAAAAGCTCTTTAAAAGCTGAAGTTTTCTTGTTGATTGGCATTGCCTGATGATTGTGGCAATGTTGCAATGGATTGAATCAGTTTTGTTTTTATCTGTATTCTTTTATGCTTTTATAATTGTAAACCACTATAAGTCTTTGGATTCTGGAGGGATATATCAACAAATAAACAAATAAATCCACTACAGTGAGAAAAGTTACTATAAAGGAAAATATGGTAAAATACTGAGAAGGAAGTTTATTGTTTAAAATATGTACTTTGTGCTTTTCTTGGGGCAAGCATGATTGTTCACCAAGTTTCCAAAGAAGCCTTCTTAGAGTTAGAAATTATTAATAATTGTGGTTAATTTTATAGGTACACAAAACTTTTGGGAGGGGGGGTGTATTCAGAAAATAATTTATCTCCTTTCATTGCAAGAAATGATGAATTTAAACATTTTTAAACATTCATTGATGTA